>MU863994.1:0-111427 GCA_033296885.1 Triangularia verruculosa | reverse complement strand
CTTCCGCTTCCGCTACGCACTGCTATAGCGCATAGTTCGCTGTAGCTCCCCTGTAGGCACTGTATTACAGGCCTATAGGGCAACGCAGCAAACAATAATTTAATAAAGGTCGATTAAAATATTTAATTAGCTAGCTAGATTACCCGGCTACGGATAATTCGTAAGAACTATCGATAAATTTAAATTACCTAGGTAAATTAAAAGAGTTCTACCGGCGATATCTAAACCGACTTAAGCTAAACTAAACAATTAAAAAGAAGGGTGCCTAGGTTACTAATAATACTAATAAACCTAAACACCGAGAACCTCGACGGAAATCGAACCCGTACCTCTAATATAGTAGTCGACGTACTATATACTACACTATAAGGTTAATAAACACCTAAAGACCGGCCTATAATTAATACTACGCACCTTAACTACCCTAAAAAGTTGGAGGCGTACCACCGGCGGCACCCTAACCGGCCAGGAAGGAGGGACTACTAAGACCAGGATCCAGTAGGAAGTTAGAAGGCTAGTCGAAGTCCAGGGAGGAACCTAAAGCGAGAGGATTCCACAGGGCAGCGTCCTCGGCGGCAAGTCGAAGGGAGGCCCCGGAGGAAGGTTCCGGCGGAACAGTAATAGAGGAGGATTATACTTCCTCCTACTCCAGATCTTTAATTAACCGCTCCTTACGAACCACTATATAACGAAATTTAATAATTAAAGTACAACGCTAAGTATCTATTCGTATAAGCTTCGAAGTAACTTATAATAGGATTATATAAACTTCCTACTCTTCGGCGTTTAATTTCTCTTTCTAACAGCGAAGAGAGGCGGTTATAGTAGGTATAAGACCCAGGACATCGTAATCGGTACAACTAGAGCGAAGATAATTACTATATTTAGTCGAGCGATTAAGGACGCGATAATTAGTAAGGTTAAGGGTCTTATAGGAGGTATATGGAAGTATTTCTTCGCTAAAGATAAACGCTACAATCGTAAGGTTCCGGCGTCGCTTAGTACTAGTAAGGTCGCGCGGCGAGGTTTTCTTAACACGGTTAAATATAATAAAAGATAACGAGAAAAGGGAGAATAAAGACTTACATAATATTAATAAAGAGAAGTAAAGAGCTAGGCCGACGGGACTTCGGCCTAGAGAGGGGGCATCATATTACGGTCCTGATATAGGTGGGGTGCGGGGCGTACTACTAGCTAATTATTAACATACAACGACAACCAATAAGAGTTAGATTATTAGTGGATACCGGTAACCTAGCGGAGCCAATTAGGAGGACAAGATAAGTGCTTAGTACGCTTAGGTACTGAGTAGAGTAAGTAGAATACTTACTACGCTCGGGGACTGAGTAGAGTGCTTAGTATATTCAGGCACTAAGTAGACTGAGTATAGTAAAAGAAGGTCTATATATACGGAGGAACTGGCTGGTGTAGATAGACAGTTCCGTAGTATACAATATAAGTCACAATCGTTGGTATCTTAGCTATTATGATTGAGATAAGTGTGACGAACCCCTGTACAGAACCTCTGAAAGGGATACTCGGTTGACGGCTACTTCTGACAATTGGTTCGGTGCAGCTAAACAGTGCACAACAAGATGTCTCAATGTAAACACAAGATACCGTGAATACAAGCTGTGATTGCATACTGCGGAACTATCTACAAGCTATCTAGTTCCTCCGTATATATAGACCTTCTCCTAGTCGTGCTCACTCTGCTCAGTGCCCTGAGCATACTGAGCATTCTGCTTCCTCTGCTCAGTGCCCTGAGCACACTGATCAACGTTCCTCACTATGATTGGTTCTCCTAAGCATTCTCCCGATTGGTCCCCGCTTCCCGTGGTTCCACAACCAATCGTTATTGTCGTCCATATACCAGGGTTGTGACAATAAGCCATTTGTTGTATACTGTTTAGCTGTACCGAACCAGGATTGTTTAGAAGTGCCTTCAACCAGTATCCCTTTCACAGGTTCTGGATAGGGGTTCGTTACACTCAGGGAAGCAATGTAGCTCAGGGGCCTTTTCCAGGAGCTCAGAAGACCTATTACAGGTCCTACACCCCTACTGTATAATAACGAAGGCGCTATAGCTATGGCACACAGCGATAAGTACAATCGCCGAACCAAACACACCCTTATTCACTTTTTCGGGGTTAAGGAAGCTGTAGCCAGCGGGATTATCACTGTAACCTACTTGCCTACAGAGGATATACTGGCTAACGGCCTAACCAAGGCCCTACTAGCCACCCTTTTCAGCAGATTCACCTCACTGTTAAACCTCTCCAAGCCCTTCTAACGGTACCACGCACTGCAGCTGTAGAGAGGGTATTAAAATATAGTATTTATTTATAGATTTTACAGTATATTCAAGCCCTGTATAATACAGAGCTTCAATGGCTTGGAAAATTTAACAGTGTTCACTGAGTTATGGGCTCTGGGAGCTGCGGCTTACTAAGGTGCCTAGAGGCTCCAGGTGCGGTTCCGGGTGCGGCTCCCTGAAGTGACCCGAGGCTCCGGGACGCAGGGCGCTAGCCCAGTGCCCTGCAGCAGTCAAACGGTAGCGCCACGTGCCCTGTGGGTTAGCGCTCTCAACGGGTTTGGGGAGCGCTCCAGTGAGCGCCCCGGGAAGCAATTGGAAGACCGAAGGCCTATAAGAGCTCGGCAACAAGCCCTGTTCACTGTGATATTTTCTTTCCTTTAAGTTCAATCAATATACTAGTTTACCATATCTATTTCAGTGCCTCACAAGCCTTAGTTGCAGTGATAACCTTCTGTATTTACAGGGCGCCGCTCCCTGTAACACACTTCCTTGAGTGCTCGCCCACTGTCGAATGCTGCCGTCAAAGTCTTCCTCACTCCCAGTGGACTGCGCCGATAGCTATCAAAGCCCTGTACTTGCAGGCCTCAATAGCACCTATTTCAACAATAGTTAAAAAGAGCGCTAATTTAAAAATAGGAAGAGGGGTATAAACTGTAGGTAGCGTACGGAGATATTAATATAGTAGAAAGGAGTTGGCTAGGTCATTCGAGGTTAGTCGAGGGCCCAGGGACGGAAAGAAGTAAGCGGTAACGAAAGAGTAATATTCGGTGTTTAGATGATTAGAAAGGATGGGATAATATGGCTTTGCTAAATAGGTAGTTTAGAGGTCTAGAAATCGGCACCGAGTGATATACCCGGACGGGGTTTTTGCGTTGCTGGCACCCTTTAGCGGAAGTGGTAGGGCGGTAGTTGGGAAAGGGCGATAACGCAGGGCCCTAGGACCGCCAGGAAAGCACCTAGCGCGCGCTCCTGCCCTACCGGGGCGGCGATTACGCAAGCAAACACGCCCTGCGTTTTACCTGATACCCAGGGCCGGTTGTCCTTCTTCTCTTTAAAAACCTATCTCTCTCACAACACGCCTCTCTCGCAACACCCGCATCTCTCACAACACTTGCCAGAACCGCGTTCAAGAGGCTGCTAACATAAGGCCGGTATATATAGGCAATTATAATGGGTTATAGAAAGGCTCGCTTAATAAACCCACCCTTTTTCATTTACCCTTCGACGACCGAGTTTAAACGCAGTATGTACTAGTAGTTCTTGCTCGAGAAGAAGCAAGAGAAATAAGTTAAGTACTCGATCGCCGAGTTTAATACTGCAGAACCTGTCCTTAGGTTTAGGTCGATTAGCAGGTTTATCTCCTTTAAAACTATATTTCTTACTTGGGTTAGGGATGGCGGGGTTAGGCGGAAATTATGCGAGTGGGTGTGTCTTATAGTAATTGGTACAGGGGCATAAGAAGCTTATCTAATATCCTGGAGCCTATTTAGTTAAGCTAGTGGATAGTTGTAGTAGCAGGTTAGCGGTCTAAGGGTATTGCCGTCATTCTTTGTGGGGGTTTATGTGTAAATAAGACTGGGGATGGGGCTAGATACCGTTACTGTCGATGGTATATATAACGGTCGGGAAGGTAATCTTAAATCACGGAAGCAGGTCTTTCTAGCTGGCTAAGGTAGGAGGAAGATTAAGTACATCTAAGATTAAGATTAAACTTATCGGAGAGTTTGTAGTTAGAGGATAGGGTCTTCTTACGGGGCGCAGTAGTACTGCGGATGTTATCTATAGCTTCTATTAATAAAGTAATTTTTATAGAGGGTTAAGGTCTAAGTAATGATATCTAAGTCCTCTCGGTCTTACTTTATTGTAAGAATTGCCTGGTATGATGTGGCCGAGCAATTTATAGGCTGCTCTAGCACCAGCACGCTTGATCTTATATCATCTTCGTCGCTGTTCCTCCAGAAGCGCAGTGGTAATTCGGGTCGTATTTTAGTACAGATGACCTCCATTGTCGCTACGTTTGCTATATTGTATAATACCGATCGCACTGAAATATCGCACCGCGCACCAGCCAGTTTAAATATCGCAAGAACTCGATGATACTTTCGGGATATAACGTCTCCTGCCAACTAGTTTCGGGCCTTGAACGATCGAACACTACAGAAGCGACTCTATTCTCGATGGGCCCCTATAGGACAATTGAGGCAAACTTGCCTGTAGCTAGCTAACAAACCTATAAGTTCGATACTCCGTTGGATACTTTAATAAAAGCGGTTTAGGCTAAGAGGGAGAGTTACCTTATATAAGTTAAATTGGCTTCTATAGCTTACTTGTCCCGTCTAACTTACGAATAGAATATACCCTCTGCGATAAGGACTTTACTTAGTCCGACAATCTTAAGGTCCATTTGCGTTGCTACAGTAGAGAGAAGCCGTTCTCGTGCAATCTATGTAATAAGCGCTTTCTACAACGCGGAAACCTTTAGGCTTATATAAAGAGCCACGACAACACTAGGCCGTTCATCTACCTACTCGATAACTACAACAAACGATTTGCTGTTCGAGGAAACCTTAAGGTAGGTCCTTTACATCGGCCTTAAGGTATAAGTCGTGGATACTAACGCCTTACAGACTCGCCAAAATAAGTTCTATAAGGAAACTATCAAAAGACTAACAACCATCTTGGAGCCCGACGCTATCTTTTCCCTTAGACAAATGTACAACACCCCAAACTTACTAGTAGGAGGTATATACTTAGGAAAATGCAGGAGGTGGAGCCCTCGACCATGTGCACTAATTAAAGAATAGGCCGACGACGAACCCCAGACTATGTAGCAGGCTCCCTTTAAACTAGCGAGACGCCTAAGTTCATGATTCAACGTATTTACCTCCGGAGCCAACCTTCTACCTTAGCAAACCCCACTTATGAGCGCAGTCGAATTCTAAGGTTGAGCTAACAACATTGTCGCCTTGCTCACTATTTTGCTTTCGCTTTTCCTCGCCCGCTTTTACTTTCCTCGTCCGCTTTTACTTTCCTCGTCCGCTTTTACTTTCCTCGTCCGCTTTTACTTTCCTCGTCCACTTTTACTTCCCTCGTGGAGAGTTAGCGCATAACCACCAACCGCCATCCATACTATCGTCACTAGAATCTGAATCTATATCGGAACCGAGAAAGTCTGGGTCTATCCCTTCCAAAGCTTGGGTCTGCTTTAACGTCGAGGTCAACTTAGCTAAGCGAGAAGGTTGGCGTTTATTGGAGCACCGTCATAGTCACGTGCCTGTTGTGGAGAAAAGTGTGGGTGGGTACTTGCAAGTGGCCAATGCGCGGCACCTGACGGCTCGGTCGGTCGGGCCGCCTGCCCCAAGGTCCGCGAGCTGCAGTGGTGTTGCACTACCAAAAATCAGTCAATTCTTACAAAACCTGCGCAATTCGAAGCGCGCGCCCTGCGCTTTCAGAATATCGTCAATTTCTTGGTGGCTTTGCGGTCGTGACGGCGTGTGAAGTAAAACACCGACAAAGTGGTGATGAACTTGCTGGCAGTTGCCCTCCGCCAGTTCTTGACAATATGGCATGTTTATTCTTCTGGTTCTTAGATGTGCACAAGGTGCCGTCGGGCCAGTCAGGGATGGACCGTTTATAGTACGTCGGTCCATCGGTCCTCTTGTGAGTGGTTGTCCTAGATCGTTCGACTGTCCTCTACGCACCGGTCCATCGGTCCTCCTTTAATTGGCTGTCTACAAGATTCTCTTGCACCGTAATACTCTCCTCCCATTGGTCCGTCTGCTGTCTCTGCGCCCACCCGTGTTCAAGGTCGTAACATAAAGGCAGGTAAATAAGAGGATTCCCGGCCTATTATACGCGTATAGAAAGCTCAGCGTAAGGCTAAATAATAGCAAATAACTTATAAATTAATATTATTTACTGTAATTTTTATTATAAATAATAATAGCTTTATTTTTAATAACAGCGAGGTAGTGGGTAGGAGTATTGGTTATGACGATGATGAGCAAACGGTAATGCGGAATGGACGGTACGTACAGTATTTCCTATATAAAATTACAGGCTGCAGTCCTAACTTATATTTTAAGTGCTCTATATGGTCTAGCAATCCAAACAGCATAGTCCGAAAAGGTTGTCTCTTTTATACTGCAGCATTTTGCTACTGCTTAATAGAGCCATAATCTAAATACGTATATATCTTTACAGGTTATATCAGCGATCTCATACTCTACCCTTTTACTCAATTCCCTATTCGGCAAGATTAAAACAAATAAACAACTAATATAAAAACAACTTTGATGGAGATTCTAGTCATTACTTAACGTTAGTGGAAATCGCCCATAAGATGACTCCGCAGCATTATAAAATAAAACGAATAACGTATATTATAAGCGAGTCGTACATATAAGCGAGTCGTACAGTCTCCACCACCCTACAACAACTATCCTCAATTGCAACATAACAACACTAGAAACCAACTATAATTACATCAGAAACAGCCGAATCAGACGATTCTACAGCCTCCTGGCAAGTACGTGCATTATGGCCAGGCTTGCCGCATACACTGCAGCACCGAACCTTCGTACGACCCCCCCCTGCACCACTACCATCCGGCTGTGTTTCTTCTGCTGCCTCCCCACCCACGGCCTTCTGGTCCAGTAGATCCTTCGCATCTTGTATGGCAAGTGATCCTCCGAGCTATACGCGTATTCTTTTCGCTCTCCGGTACTTACTTAGTACCTCGTTCGCCTTACGGAGCGAAGATACCTCTAACTGAAGGAGAGCCACTTGGTATATCACAGCCATTGTACCCTTAGTAAGCTGGTCTACTGCAGCCAACATTAAAATCGGGGAGCTATTTTGATGGTTGGTAATGCGAGTCTTAATGAGTATTGACTGTAAGTTGGTTTCTCGGGGGTTTTGTAGTGTCTAGAATACCTAAGGTTGTAGAGTGCCGAGCCGTAAGGTCGGGGGTGTTAGCGTACGAAGCTTTACATCCAGCTTAGAAAACACCCTCTCTGGATTGTACGGCGTAAGGCCAGCACCTGTAAAGCTACCCCGTATATTCTTCTCTGTTATGGAGGTAAAAAAGGCCTCCCGGAAGGCACAGAGGAACTCGACCTTACTTACGTAGTTAATATACGCGTGCATTAAGTCCTCGATCTGGCGACCGTACGCCTGTTTTAGCGGCCTAAAGCAGCTAACATCAAGTGGCTGGAGGAGGTAAGAGGAATGTAGAGGCATGCAGAGCGTAATAATATTGTTCTACTAGCAATGGCGCTCGAATCCGGTCGAGTGGTGGCTTTCGTAGCCGTCGAGGATCAACAACCGGTATTTGCCCTTTGTACGGGACGCTGTATAATAGTCAAAGTGCTTGATCCAATCTAGGCCTACCGTATTGGTAGTCCAGCCATTATCGGTGGTTACGATGCGCCAGTCGGCCGGGAGGTTACACTCGGTATACCAATTGGCGAGGTGGTACTGCGCGGCCAAGATAATGAAGGGAGGGATAGCCCAGCCGAGGGCATTAACTCCCTGAATCACGGTCGCCCATTCACGGTTACCAGGCTAGGCTAGTTTTACCTTTCTAAGGCCGTCCGAGGTCGTAACCACTATGCCCGCGAAGATGATGCCCATCATGAACCCAGTCTCGTCGAAGTTGTAGATATCGTCATCTACAATACCGTACTTGGCCTTAGTGTTCCGTACGAGCGCAAACCATTCGGCTATAACCTTTAGATCCTCGCATTTGGCCCTCTGGTAGTCGTATCTACGCGTAAAACGCGTACGGAGCTGTGGCTGGCGTTTGACGAAGTTATGTGCCCAGAGCTTGCCAACAGGGGGCGCGTCGCGTACGCGTAGCAGTTGGTTGGCCATATCTTCTACACTACGCAATCTTGGTGGAAAAGCTCGCGTATATAGCTCAATAATATATCGGACAATAGCTTCCTCTTCCGATTGAGTCAGCTTTTTCGAATTGGGTGTTGTATCGCGTCGTGCAGGCCGGCCGGCGCGTCGGTTAGAGAGAGTTATAGCTGGTACGTTGTAGAGCTTAGCTGCAGCTCGGAGGCTTAATTTTTCATTGATTCGAAGAGCCTTAAGGGCTAAAAGTATCCTGGCTTCCTTTGAAGTAGGAGGCATATTGGGTTGTGGGAAAAATTGATGTTAGGTGTAAGGAGGACGCGTCGTGGTGGAGACTGTACGACTCGCTTATATGTACGACTCGCTTATAATATACGTTAAGCAAAATAAAGATACATCCAAATAAAATCCCTAATTACTCCGACCTAGCAGCAACTGCTCTTGCAAAAGTGCTCCGCGCTCTGAAGCCTATTTCTCGGCGGGATATTTTCCGGGCCTTAGATTGTTTGTTTTGCGCCGCAGAAGAGGTCTTGCCTTATTCACGAGCGCTTCGGGCGCGAGACGTACACGCATTACCACTGATCTTGCCCAAGTCGTCGTCGATGCTCACCCCATCCCCGCTATCGGCAGTGACACCTCCTCCCAATCGTACCGCCAGCACCGAGCCTGGCGTTCCTGACCCTGTTCCTTCGTAGGCGAAGCGCCCAAGATTCAGCGCCTGCTGGGTTCGATACAACGGGTGTATTGGAGCGTTGGTGGTTTGAGACGAGCTTCGGATGGGGCCATCCGTATCTACGCCGGCATCGTCGAAGTAAGCCGAACGACCCTTAAGTGTAGACACAGGTTCGACGCTTCTTCTTCGACTCGTAACCTCGGATCTGAGTGGTCTCGAGGTTATAGTCGTTGTAGTACAGCTTGGCCTTGGGGTCAACCTTGGCGGCGGTGGCGAAGGCGAGCTTGATGTACTCCTCGCCGAGCACGTTGTAGAAGACGGACTTGCGGTAGCTTCCGTCCTCCCCGAGCGCCTCGTTCACAACGTCCCAGCGTAGCACTGGCCCTTCCAAGCCTTGGCAACGCGGGTGACGTGGTTGACGATGACGGCACGGAGCTCGTCCTTGGTCCAGTCGGTCTTGGCCTCAACCCAGGGGGCAAGCTGCGAGTGCCAGACAAGGGCGTGGCAGCGGAGATACTTGCCATGCTTCTTCGCGAGGGAGGTGACAATGTTGCCCTCGGTGTAGTTGAAGACGCCCTGCTGAGGTTCGGTGAAGAGCCACTGTTGTTCGAGTTAGATTGCCTTCCTGGTGGCTTTCACCGAGGTGAATGACGTACCTTCTGACCGTTGGTAGGCGTGGTCTGGCCGAACTCATCCGACTTCCACATGATCTGGTCATACTTGGGATACTGAGCCTCATAACCAGCGCGCTCACGGAAACCGGGAGAGTCAGTGGCGGCACCGAAGTACTTGAGACCGGCCTCTTTGGCGTAGGTGTTGAGACCCTTCTCCTTGTGGCCGTGGCCGGGGGTGGGAGTGGCCACTGCCAGAGGCAGAGCCGAGAGGAGGAGCGAGGCAGCGATGGGAAGATGCATCTTGTCTTAGGGTGGCTGTCCTTGAGGAGAGGAAGGATGGAGGAGAAGAAAGAATGTCGAGATGGCACGGGTCAAGAAGCCTCTTTATGGACGGAGATCAAGCTGTCATGCCATGGAGCTGGAATCATGGGTCAAGATGATGGTCCACACTCCTGCCCTCCAACAGCCTGGTCAATGGAACTCTAGACATCGATCCGAGTGCTATAGTGTTTGGGTTTTTGAGGCTGGGCGGTGCGGGATTGAGAATTTGGATACTGCTCCATTACCAGGGTTAGCACCATCGCAGATGGCACTGGAGAAGGCCTCATTCCTTTCATTGCGCCTATTCAGCGGTTTTGCTACTGGCCTAGGGTCGGATAACGGGAAAATCGTCCACTGAAAGTATTAATTTGAGGTAACATTGGATTCTAGGAAGGGCAAACAACGTACATTCTTAGGGGCAGCGGTTCCATTAAACCCAATTACGCGCCGAATACAGGCTGCCGAATACTCTGGCTACCTTGGTCACCCTGGTTATCTTGGTCTTCCAGCTCTAAGTTGAGATGTTTAAATAGCTGCTTGCTATCCTCGAATAGCTCGGACTCTGTTACGGATTTGTTACTATTATCTTGAGGGGTTGTCGGGTCGGAAACCTCCGGCTTAACTCGAGTATGGCCCTGCTTTAGGGTACATTTTTCGCAAATGCAGTTGGTACATCTGCTTATCCCCGATCCTTGGCTTTCTTTAGTATAGAAGGGAATCTGTTCAATGCATATGATAATCCCTGTAAGTCGTTTCATCCTATCGAGAAAATCCCAGCACTAATTCTCGTCATTAGCAACTGTAGTAAAAGAGTTCAGAGGCTGCGTACGTTACTTACATCTCGACATGGCCCGTGGTTAAGGAATAGTCTTGCTTCTTTGTAGTAGGTTGGAATATCGACTCCTCGTAAATCCGAGATACAGGCAACATCTAATGTGCCCAAGACTTTCTTAAGGACCTTCTATATCCACCAAACTGCCAACTTCTTTTCGACGTGACATGCAGCGAACCGCCCCTTTTGTTCTGATAGCGCGGTCTAATTCCTATTATCCCGCTGCGATCCGCATACCTTAAGGCCATATAGATGAATAACTTCTCTTACAAGTTCGGTGAAAACGGCGTTGTCCAGAACCCGAGCACCCCGGCCTGGATTAGGCATTTAACCACTACGGAACTAATGGCGCTCTGGGGTCAGATGCGGTCTCTAAGTCGGTCGCCGCCGCCGCCCTCCACGCAGCTGCTCAGCAGCAGGATCCCATTGATACACAGATGTTTGCTAAGCGGGAGCTAATCGTGCAGAACCTGCTGACGGTCCTCACTTCCATCACACAACGTAACATAGAGCCCAACGGAAGCAGTCTCATCAACAAGATTCGCCAAGTCGCATCAACTCTGCTGAACTGCGCCCCGGATCGGAAGGGTCCTGTTGCGCAAAAGGCTGAGGAGCCACTAAGCAAGTTTGTGGATATCTTAATGAGATTGGAGAGGGCTGCGCCGACAATCAACCCGCAACACGCACATAATCTGCATTTTGATCACTTTGGCCAGCTAAGTGGGATGTTACCGCCTCCTTTGTTGGAAGATGAAGAGCAGGAGTTGAGGAATTGGGCTGATTTGAAGGAGCAACAGATACGATTCCTCCAGGGTGGCGGATTTGTGAGCATGATTTGATGGTGTTCGTTGTTGGAAAAGCATCAGCCAGCGTTGCACTTTGTTTTAACGAATGTGAATCGGACAGGAAGTTGGCCTATATCTTGCATCGTTCCACCAAGTTTACATGCCTTCGAAAAGGTTTTATCAAACGCCTCTGGTTCTGGAGAGGTGCCTACTCCCTCCCTCCCTCCCTCCCATTCCTCACAACCTCCCCACCCGTTCCAACAGAAACCTGTACCCCTCCAGCACGTACCCCCACCTCTTGCCATCCGGGTCTCTGTACATGTCAAACAAGTGCGGCTCCCCCTCCCCCAGCGTGAAGCCCACATCCACCCCGTGCTCCCTCATTGCCTTGACCGTCTCCTCGGCCTGCTGCCAGGGTATCAGATCGTCCTTTGTCCCGAAAACGATATGCGTAGGGGACTTGTAGTTACCCCTTATAACCTGCGCGTAGGGGCTCGCTTTGATTATTTCCTCTTCTGCTGGCTGCGGCATGGAGGTGTAGCTCTCTGGGTGGGGGGTTCCGGCGGGGGGTAGACCGCGGAATAAGACGGGCAGGGTTTGGGCGTGCCAGTTCATGTGAAGGATTAGACGGCTGCGCGCGTCGGAGGGGGTCATCCACCCTCCTGCTGCTAGGAGATTGGGGGGGATGTTGTAGGAGGTTATTGGGTTTGGTTGGACGCAGTCGAGGAGGTTGAAGGGGGTGGTGGTGTATGGATGGGAGTGGGAGGGGATGTTGGGGGTTTGCCAGAAGGGGGATTGGTAGTTTGTTGGGGAGTAGAATGAGAGGATTGCGGAGGGGGGGTGGGGGGAGGTCCAGGACAGGGACATGGCTAGGAGGCCGCCGGTTGAGTAGCCTATTGCTGCTGTGTGGGTTGGGTTGATGGTTATGGAGGATTTGAGGAGTTTGAGGGTGGGGAGGGAGGTACGGGCCCAGGTGTGGGCGGTGAGGATGTCGGGGAGGGGGCCGGTGAGGAGGGTTGTTTCGGGGCAGAGGCGGTAGTCGACTGAGATTGGGAGAAGGCCGTGGGAGAGGAGGTGGTGGATTTGGCGGGGCCGGATGTCTTTACGGGAGAGCATTACGTGGCCGCCGCCGTGGATTATCAGGGCTGGGTAGGGGGGGATGTTAGTGAGGTGATGGGGAGGGGTGGTGGTGGTGGTGGGTTTGAGAGTGGCGCACCTACAGTCCAGTCTTTTTGGGCGGCGGCTTGTTGTGGGGTTGGGTGGTAGATGTCTGCGCGGAGGGGGAGGTTCTTGTCTGTCACGTGGGTGAAGACGAGGGTTTCGACTTCGCCGGTGGTTTCTTGTGGCGTGCTGCGGTAGAGGGCGGGGTTGTCGACTGGTTGCTTGAAGCCGGTGATGACGCGGACGATCTCGGACTCCTTGGTTGTGCCGCCTGTCCAGGAAACGTGTTGGAAGCCGCTTGAGCGCATGGACTTTTCCCAGAACTCGGGGCTGGCGAGGACATAGGGTCTGCCGTCGTCGAAGAGCCACCAGCCTTCGAGGAGGCCAAACACCAGGTCGAACCAGAACATGCGGCTTGTGAACTCGACAAGCGAGACGAAGCCGTGGGGTCGGAGAAGCTTGTCGATGTGGGTGAGAGAGCGGCGCAGGTTGGAGGTGGCGTGGATGCAGTTGGTGGAGAGGACAATGTCGAACTGGCCGTGGTACTGAGTCGGGGGCTCCTTTTCGATGTTGATGGTGGCGTATCTCATGCAGTTGTACTTGGCAAACTTGCGCTTCCCTTCAGAGACGAGCGAGGGCGAGATATCGGTGAAAGTGTACTCGACTGGGATGCCACACCGCACAAGCCGGTCGACAACCCATTTGGTGGTTGATCCTGTTCCAGCGCCGAGCTCAATGATTCGGAATACACCATCTGGGCCGGGTGAGGCGCCGCTCAGAGCCTTTTCAAGAAAGCGCGTGAGCAGCTGTGACATGATGACGTACATGGGACTGGTACTGTAGACGTCCTCAAGGATATCGCGGTTCTTCTTGGATCCGAAAAGAACAGTGAGTGGCTCTTTGGCTCCGCTAATCAGCTTCCCCAGCTCTGCGCCGCAGAGGTTCAGCAGCATGTGCTCCTTGGCGTGTTGAGGAAACTCCTGGACAAGTTCGTTGAACAGCTGGCTTGAGCGGACTTTGTCGATGGGCTCGTCGGAGCGGACGTAGGTCTTGCCGTTGTAATCTGCGATTTTTCCGTCCCGTAGGACTTCATAAAGGACATCTCGCAGGTGGTGATGTCTGGGAAGGCTGGGCAGGGGTGGAATCTCCTCACCAGTGGGCAAACTGCTGAGATCAATACCAAGATCCGCGAATGCTTCGACTGTGTAAGCAAGGACGAGACGTGCGTTCTTGGGGTAGACGTTTTTGTAAAAGTCGGTCAGATGGTATGCGTCGGCGAGGTCACTGAACTGGTCCTTGATGGATTCAAACGCATCGGGAGCGGCCTGAAACCTGCGGTCTGTGTTTGTGGGAACTGGGCGTGGTGGGATTTTGACTGAGGGATCATGGGGAATGATTCTTGGCTCAAAGCTAGGTGTTGGTGGTGTCGGTGTTGTGGTGATGGTTGAGTTCGTTGTATCTGATGGGGACACATCACGGCCAGTGACCTTGACGAACATGCCGGCGAGGTCTCCAAAGGTGCTCTCGGATGTGAGCTGTGCCAGGTCGACTGACACACCGAATGTCTTTTCAATGTCGCTCATGAGTTCGATGCAGAGCAGAGAATCAAGACCGCGATCTGCCAGGTTCGTGGACCGTTCAAAGTCAGCGGGAGAGCACTCAAGATGGCTGGCTAAAAGGCTGGCGAGCTTTGGAAGCAAATTCTCAGAGTCCCTTGGCCTCCCACGCTCGGGGGCTGTGGGAGCCGCCTCCAAGGACGAAGCACTTGGCTGTGTCTGGCGCTGCTCGCTGGAAGCCGTGGTTTGAACGACTGTGGGGGTGTCTTGCAGTTCCCGACCCAGACGGCCAGCGAGGTATGCGGACAGGGAGGCGAAGGTTTGGAGATCTTGCAATTGGTCTTGAGGGATAGAGATACCAAAGACCTGGTCCACCTCGGACACTATCTCTGTGGTTACCAGCGAGTCAATACCAAGATCGGCAAGTGTAACATCTCCCTTGAACTGATCGGCTGGCACATCGGTGACCTTGGTGAGCAGCTCCCGCAACTCCTGCTCGATGCCTGGGCCAGCAGGACGCTTCGGCGGGGCAGGAGTGGCAACAACTGGATGTTGTTGGAGAGTGTCATGTGGACTGACAGGGTCTTGTCTATTGCTAGGTGGCGCCACAAGAGGTGGAGAAACGGGCCGAGTGATGCCGTTGGTGATGCCATTGGTACCGACAGAAGCCGTGGTCTGTCCTTGATTTGCCCGCGAAAGCGCCTTTGACAGCGACGTGATGCGAACTCGGCTGAAATGCGCCCCAAAGGCGACAAAAACAAGCTTGCCTGACTCCTGCTCAAACACCAACACATCATTGACGCTCTCCCTGTCGGATGTTGCCGTAGATGTGGCGCAAACCTTCCAAGTCTTGTTGGCTGTACCCTCAAAGTCTCGCGAGAGATAGAGTCGGTCCACCTGGGTGCAAACAAATACCTCATCCGCTGGACATGGGCCAAGACAATTGGCGTAGAGCCCCGGGACTTGAAGGAAGTTGTCGACTGCGACTGGGTTCGACAGAAGTCCTTGTGTGACAGGGGGTTGCTCCGCTGGCAGCACGACCTGAGCCACCACCGCTCCATTGTGGCCGGCAACTTGACGCACACCCTTGTAAAAGTCATGATACTGCACAACTCTGGAGAAAACCTTGTAGACCAGTGAACCCTGAACAGCCTCGCCGTCAACCCGAGTGGTTACCTCATCAAAGTCGCGGTGCCTGATGAGCCTTGAGATTCGATCTAGTTCAGATGTTGTGCTGTCGTCTTGGGTGGTGATGACTTTGACACTGCCCACGGCATGGGTGGCTGGCTTTGCGGAAGTGTTGACGCCCCGCGGCTGTGAGTGGAACGAAAAGTCCCATCTGAACCTTTCTCCGTCCGAAGGGGCCAAGACAAGCTTGATAATCTTGTCATCACTCGTGCCCAACGAAGATGTTATCTCAAGGCCCTCCAGCTGCCCAAATGTAAGCGCCGATATCCCTTCTGCTTCAGCAGTCATCTTGGCAGCCTGCAAGACAAGCTCGACATACAACGGAGCTGGACATAACGGTTGCTGGAGGACGGCATGTCCACTAACGAGCGTCCGCCATTCCTGACTGCGTGGATCGATGGTGAAGACGGCGCGACGTTGCGTGGCGTGAGTGACGTCAAATCCCGAGAAGGTGATCAAGACTGGCTCAGGCTCGACCACTGGCGCTGTCTCGGTGATCTGATCTTGCGCCTGCACTGGCTTTGGCTGTTCTACGACAAAGTTGAAGTCCAGCCAATGTCGGACCTTTTCGAACTGATATGGCGGTAGGTTCAACGGCAGATAATCTGCTTGATGAATGCGATGAAATGGCCAAAATTGCACTTGGTTTCCATTCTTCCACAAGTTCGTGACGGTATCAGCCAGGGCGCCCAGGGCATCTTCCCGGCTGAGATTGACGGGGCAGAAGAGATGGTCTCGGCTCTCAGCATCTGACAGTGATCGACGGGCAATGCTCGTAACGGATGAGTTCGAGCCAGCCTCAACCCAGGTGCAAGACCCATATCTGGCCTCTATCCGCTTGATTGCATCTTCAAAGTACACTGGCGTCCTCGTGTGGTCGGCGATCAACTTGGGTGTGGCGGCAGCCCATGTCTCTCGATCTGAGGTCGTCTCGATCCTGATCTTGGGTGTGTTGTATGTCAAAGACGCTGCCAACGCCTCAAGACCGGGGATGATACAGTCGCAAAAGCGGGAGTGAAATCCGTGAGTAACATTCAGGACCTTGTACTTGACCGCTGTTGACTTCTTGATAACTTCGATCACAGCCTCCACCTCAGTTGAAGAACCCACCAGGACATGGCTCCGAGGTCCATTGTAGCAGGCCACCTCGAGCCCAGAATAGGGCATTGTCTTTCTCACTGATGAGATCAGTCCCATGGTATTGCCATGGTCGGCGTCGAGCGCGATCATGGTGCCCCTCTCCGAACCCCACTTGTCACGCATCAGGACAGCCCGGCCATGAACAAGTTTGAGTCCGTCCTGGAGCGAAAATACACCAGCCACAGTCAAGGCGACGAGCTGGCCAAAGGAATGACCCACGACGCAGTCGACTTTGAGGCCACATGCGATCCAGGATTGGGCGCAGGCATAATGCAAGGCGAACTGCATGGTCTGTAACTGCACCACGTCATCAATGGGCGTCGAGTCAAAAATAGCCGGGTAGATTCCTCCGTGACCAAGCCTTTTGAGAACCTTGTCACACTGGTCCAGGTATTTGCGTAGCAAGGCTGAGCCGGTGTAGACGCTCTTGCTTAACCCGATGAAGCGACTTGTCTGACCACCGAAGATGAGCACGACCGGCTTTGGAGAAGGGTTTAGACGGCACAGCTGAGAGTCTGGGGTGGAGGCTGCAATGCGGAGTTGATCGTCCAGTTCTGACATGCTTGATACCGCTGTTATGAACATGTTTGGCAGTGATCGGTCCTGGTGGTCGCTGAGGTTGTAGGCCATGTCGGCAAGGACATTGGCACTTGACGAGGCGTTGAAAGAGGAGAGATACTGTCGCAGTTTGGCACAGTTTTCCCCCAGACTCTTTGCGCTGTTTGCGGATACCAGCAGTGGGTGTTTGGAAAGGGCTGCCGACGACTTGTTTCCCGTGCCAGGACTTGGTCCGGTTGCTTCCTTGACGACCATGGCGGCAATACTACCCGCCGCCCCATAATTGTTTACACAAGCGATCAGGACGTCGGATTTCCACGGAACCGTCTCTGTCGGAATCCGAAATTGGCTGGTATCGAGCTGTATCTTGGGATTCAGCCGGGAATAGCTTGCCTGTCGAACAATGGCTCTCTTCTGCATCATGAGGAGGACCTTGATCAGGCCGGCAACTCCGGATGCCCCCTCTGTGTGGCCGATATTGCCTTTGACCGAAGCAAAGTACAGAGGCCCTGTCCGTGTCTGGCTTTGAAAGACTTCCTTGATGCCCTGGAATTCCTGTGGATCACCGATAGGCGTGCCTGTTCCATGTGCCTCGAGGTAGGAAACATCATCAGGGCTCACTCCGGCCATCTTGAGCACCCTATAATAGAGCGCTGCCTGTGAGGGGCTGTAGGGCACTGTGATAGGCACGACATTGCTGCTTTGCTTGACAGAAGTGGACAGAATTGTGCCAAGAATGGTGTCTCCGTCCGCCAAGGCTTTTGGCAGACTCTTGAGGACGACTAGGCCAACACCTTCCCCGCGGCAATAGCCGTCCGCCCCGGCATCGAAGGACTTGGTGGCACCCGTCTGGCTGAGGAAGGACGCAGCGGCGAGGTTTTGGTAGAAATGCGGGCTTGTAAAAATGGAGACACCACCAGCAATGGCACTCGTGCAGTCGCCGTGAATGATGGCTTTGCAGGCGGCATCGATGGCAACAGCCGATGACGAGCATGCGGTATCGAACGTGACCGACGGGCCAGAGAAGCCAAAGAAGTGGCTGATCTTTCCCGTCAGGAATGCCCGCAGAGTACCAAGGGTAGAAAAGGCGTTGGGTGGATGGCTGGCAACGTTGTCGTTGTAGTCCGAGGCGCACACCCCCACAAAACAGCCGACCTCGGTGTCCTTCTCTCGTGGGCCAAAGTAGCCAGACGACTCCAAGGCTTGGTAAGCGACTTCAAGAAGAAGTCTCTGTTGTGGGTCCATTGATGCTGCCTCTCGGCTTGACTTTTTGAAGAACCGGTTGTCGAAATGTTCGATGTCGCTGAGGAAGTTGCCCAGGAAAACAGACTTTTCTGTGCTGCGTCTGTGGTCTCTGGTGGGAAAGCGTCCGGTCGGCGCCTCGGTGACCATGGACAAGCCAGAATCCAGTAGCTTCCAGTATTCCTCCACTGACTCTGCCCCTGGAAACTTGCAGCCCATACCGATGACGGCAATCGCATTGGCCGGTGCATCTTCGATATCGTTGGTGGCGCTGTAAGCTGATGTTGCGGCCATGTCTGTGGTTGGTGGCGTTGAGCCAAGGTTCCGATGTGAGGTGGATGTGTAGGTCTTGTCAGCCAATTTGCTGAGTGACTCCTCGTGTTGAATGGAGGTTTTGGTTGCTGCGATCAAGTTGAGCACCAGAAGCTTACTATTCCTTAAGATATCAACCGCTATCAAGACAGCAACTCAACGTTCCCATAAGGACAAGAACAGCCTGGATCGACCTTGATCTCAGGGGTGTCAACTCGGGTCCGTGCTTGAAGGGATGTCACCACGCAGTCTTGACACGGATCCTCATGAGAGCTTAGTCCAGCGCAAATAAGGCAGTGTGACCGATAACCACTAGTATGCAAACCTGGTTTCTCGCAAGAATTGCTATATTCGAATAACAAGCTCTATGTCGAGTTTGGTCAGCTGCCATCAAGAAACTGTTCACTACTGAGGAAGTTGAATACCGTTGTTGGATTGTAGGGTTAGAGTTTCTCCTCAAAGCGGTAATCCCAGTGCAGGTCATCTCGCTCATAAGACCCAGCTCGGGTCCCAGCAGCCTCGACAGGCACAAAGCAGCATTCTATCAAAGACCTATAAGATGATTCAAGGTAATTGCCGCACGATATCCTATCACTCCGCCGGTATGTAGGTAGGAACCTAAGATAGCATCCATGATGGCGGCGTTCTCGTATCTGTCGGCTACCCAAAAGGCGCCTATCGCTCACGAGGTACCCAGTGACGAAGGCTATCATGGGCCTGGTCCACTACATCATAGTTTAGGTATCAAAGACCTCGGACCTCGTGCCGTCTACCAGTTGTGTAGGTAACCAAGCTGTTGTCATTCAAGAATTATGTAACAGCAACCTACTTTAGGTAGCTTACACACTGGCTATCGGATTACCTCGCTTGATACGTACATGATCCCACGTCACATTTCATAGCAATGCTTTGGTGTGAGTTTCTGGAGCAAATAATCCCCGTATGTACCCTATCATCAACCCAGCACACCGCTATGCTTCCAGTACTTGATATACAACCGCACCTGGTCACTGTCAACTGGCCCCAATCCTCTCAGTGTAGGTGAAGCCTTCCGAGCCAAGACGGTGTCCAAGATTATCCCTCCGCACGACATCTTGCGAAACTCATTCTCCAGAAAACGCGACAGTTTCTTCGCAGGGTTACCCTGATCTGGCGCTGACATGACAGCTTCCACCCATTCCTCAAACGACACCACTTGTGTAGAAGCGAACCCCAACTCACTGGACAAGAGCGTGATCATTTCATGCCAGCTTTGCCGTACTGGGTTCTCCAAGTGGTAGACAAGCTCCGGTGGCTGATCGTTGAGCAAAATATCGACTACCGCTGCTGCAGTAGCATCGACTGGCAGCCAAGAAAGAGTCTGAGCATCTGGTTAGCAAGGCCACTTTCACCAAGGCACGTTCCATTTCTACTCACCCCTTGAAGATCTGGAATGAGGCGGATTTTGCACGACGAGGCGACAAGCGCAACAAAATGTTCATCCACGTTCCAATATCCACTCCGAGAGCCGGCGATTTGGCCCACACGCGCAAAACCTGTCTGGATCTGGGGGTAATCGCGCGCTGCTCGCTCGACTATCTTCTCGCATACCAACTTTGCTTCTGCGTACCCCAGTTCAAGAGCGCAGTTTTGGCCACTGACAGCCTCTTCTGGCACAAGACGCTCTCCGTGAAGAGAGGGATAGTTCCCGACTGTGGATATGGATGAAATGAATAGAAAGCGAGGTCTCTTCGATGGCTGGAGTCGGTGAGACTCGGAAGTTAGCTGTATCAAGTTCTGCAGAGCTCGAAAGGCGGAACCAAAAGACTGGAGGGACATGTTGAAGTTCATTGGCCAGGCAGCGTGCACCACATGTGTGGCTTTGGATGCGATTTGCTGGTACACGCCACTGTCCAGGTCAAGAAAGGGCGCCCCCACGTCTGCCTCGTAGATCTGTATCTTTGACCACTCTGAGTCGGACAGCTTGATGTTTCGGGCTTTCAAGGCATTCTTCTGCCTTTCCTGCGCTGGTTCGGCTGAGGGTCTGATGAGAGCGATAACCCCGGCCACTGTCGGGACTTTGACAAGTTGGGCCAGAATAAACGACCCAAGACTTCCAGTGCTGCCGGTCATGACCACGACTGCCCGTTGCGCAATGGTTTCTGAAGTCACGTTGGAGTACCTGTCCGCAATTTGCTCCAGGTGACCCAAGCTCGACAGTCCATTCTGAATTGTGTTTTGCGTTACAATGGCCTCAGCAAGCCGACTGACAGAAGGATTGCGATAAACAACATCGTCAGCCACGTTCCTAACATCCACCTCCCGATTTCTACCTTCTTGCGCGGCCGCTCTCAGCGAAGCAACCAACAGTCTCCGCAACCTCGTCGCCTGCAAGCTATCCATCCCAAGCTCGAAAAAGTCATCCTCATCCGACCAATACCCCCCCCTAAACGCCATCACCGCTTTGACCAAACCCCTGACGCTTTCCCGCGGCGAAGAAAGATCAAACGCCGGCGCACTGGCCATAGCATCAATACACCTATACACGCCCGCAATCTCCCTCTCAAAAACCCGATTCACCTCCCTCCTCAACACAGTCCCCTTATCCGACCTCGGCAGAGCCCCAGAACCAACAAACAAAATCGCCGCCGGGGAAGAAACCCTCGCATGGGCATCCATCTGCCTCCCTGCCTCCTCCACCAGAGGCCATATCTCCCCCCTTAGCTCATCCCCGTCAGCCACCTCCCTCGTTGTCGTCTCAACAATAACCCCAATCTCGAACTGCGCATCCCCAAACGCAACGGCAGTCTTGACTTTGTCATGCTGTTGGAGGATAGTCTCCAGCATCGTCGGGCGGACCTTCTCCCCGGTAGCAAGACAAATCAGATCGTCTGTTCGTCCCGCGATACGAAACTCCCCAGGGAAACCCTCCCGAGCGAGGAGCAAGTCTTGTAGTTCGAAGCGTTCTGTCCAGCCAAATGGCCGCATGCTGAGTTTATACGCCCGACCGGAAAATTCACCATCTGTTGTCGTTGGCATCAGCTCCACCTCCATCGCGTGGTCAATATCCCTTCTCAACCGAATAAACCGCCAGTCATGTCCAGCAGGCGGGACAAAAAACGGGGTTAGGGGTCCTGTCTCGGTCGCGCCGTAGTGGTTGATGAGTCTTACACCTGCTGCATCAAGACGTTGGCCGATAGAAGGCTTCGGGAGGCCGCCTCCAAAGGCGACGAAATCGAGTTGTTGGAGGGCGGTTACTCCTTTGTTGTCTGGGAGGGAGGCGATGTCTTCGAGAAGTGAAGGGACAGTCAGCAGGGCTTTGGAGCTGGAGGCTTGGAGGAGCTGGACGATGGAGGAGCCGGTGGGGAGTTCGGAGGAGGGGGGGATGCAGAAGGTTTTGCCGATGCCGAGGGAGAGGCACATTGGTACTAGGCCGAAGCCCTATGATGGTGGTTAGGTAACTGCGCGGCTGTGTTGTGAACCTGAAGGGGGAGGCGCTTACGTGAAAGAAGGGCGATGACGAGACGGTTAGACCTTGGCGTTGTTCTGCCGTTTCAAACTCGTGACATTGAGAGAAAGCGAGGAAGTGGGCGTGGGTGCAGTAGATTGGTTTTGGGAGTCCAGATGTGCCGGATGAGTGCAGAATTAGCGCTGGATTGGTGGTCTGCACCGACACATTGGTCTCCAGAGGGGAGTCCAGGTCGTTCAGGAAAGTTTGGTACCCGGCGGCGGTGAAGACCTGAAGGCCTTTGTTTTGGGGTTCACCATTCTGGAGCTTGGTATCGACCGCCGGGGCTGGCTCGTCTAGCATCGAACGGAGACGCTGCGAGGCAATGACTGTTGTGGCTCCAGTGCGCCCGATGAGATGGTGAATTGCGGTCGCGCTGAGCCTTGTTGAGAGCAGAACCGCCGGTATGCCCAATCTCATAAGAGCCAGGATGTAGACGGCCAGACCGAGATCGCTCTCCATCAGTAGGACTATCGGTCCTTGTGATCCATCAGCATCACCTTGCCCCCGCCGAGTACGTTGTTGAAGATGAGACAAATGTGCTTCCAGCCATTGGCAGCAGTTCGTAATAGCCCACTTCAGGGTGGTATAAGTCACACGGTTCAAAGAGTACCCATCAAGACCTGGTTTCTTTTCAGCTTGAACACAAAACAAGTAGTCGGGATTCTTTTCGGCGTGGAACTCGACAATGTCGGAGAGAGAACGGATGGCATCTTGTCGGTCAGGCTCAAGAGTCACCCTCGGAGGAATGAAAGCACGCATCGGAACGGCCTCTTTTGGAGTGTCTTGTGGCCTTGGTCTCAGTGAGGAGTGGTTTTGCAGTCAAGATTAGACTTTAAGTGACATTGCAAAATATTCTGTCAATATGGTGTTGAATGGGACTCTGGCTCGTTCAAGAGTGAGACCCGAGTCGCGCGTGCCAACAACTCGGGTCTGCTAACAGAAAACAGCGGTAATTGCGAGCAACCTTGTTAACGTCATTCAACTCGGTCAATGTTAACTCCAGAACAAAGATATTACAATGATAGAGCAGTAGGCTACTACATGATTCGTATTTGACCAAACATTCCATATATGCTAAGAGACAGGCCCGTCGATGTACATTAAAATGAAGACCACGACCACTTCGGTCCATGCATAGAAAATACCCCTGAATGTGCCCCTGACTGGCCAAGTCAACAATGTGGAGCACAGCCATCAATCTTTGAGCAGACGGATTACCACGTCTGCATTGAGGTTTAACAGATTGCCAATAACCTGCTGTGCGAGCTGCGAGTCAGCTTGCCTCAGGAGAACAGTGACACTTCCAGGTGCTTCAGCCTGTCCTCGGTAGTCTTGTTGGGGTGGCTGCTGCGTTGCTGGAGCAGCACTCTGAGGGTTCTCGTTTTGGGAAATTTGTGGAGCAACTTGAATCTCCCCGCCACCCATCAAGTGACCCATGTCCTGGCCACTCTCAAACGCCAGGCTCAGGTTTTCCGGCGAGAGGTGCTGATCGGGAGTTTGTCCCGAGGAGCTTGATTCAGTTGAGAACCAAAGCCACGGATGGGAGTCTGCATCCAGCGGTCGCACCTGCGTCAACATTGTTGCCGGGCTGGCCATTTCCCAGTTGGAAAAGATGGACGCATCTGCCAAGGTTTCCGACAGTGTGGGTGTTGGTGGGGCCGGGGCGGCGTCGACTTCCATCATCATGTGTTGGTCCTCGTTCAAGTTGGCTAATTCGGCATCATCGGAGCTCAAGTCGGATTCTTCGCCGCTCGAACTGTTGTCGTCTGCGTTGTCGTCCGAGAGATATTGCGTTGAAGTGGAAGGGTCGTCATTCGATGGGGCCCTGGACCGACGTTTCCGTCGATTTAAGGCGACGCTACTGCACCCAAGGATCTGTTAGCGCCAACTGGGAACCGGGGGGGGGGGATGGGGGCGGCCCGTGGTCTTGTGCTTACCGATTTCTGATATCATGGGTTGAGCGATCTGGCAGCTCCAACAGTCCAATCTGCTTCCAGTTGTTGCCATATTTTGCAACTGCTTTCTGTAGTATTCTATCCTCTTCAGGGGTCCAGGGATCATGTCTGTGGTCCGGCCCGAGCACTTGTTGCCATCTTTTGGCGCATTCTGCCCGTAGGATGCAATCATCTCTCGTCAGATATTTCGGAACCAACAGCTTGACAGATAGGTATGGAACGACTTACGGTCGGCGTTCCGCGTTTGCATCATCTTGGACACTGCTGACCATCTGCTCCCAGTTAATGACAAGTCAGGTGACAAGATACATGTTAGTGTATCAAGGGGCACACTGACTTTAATCCAGCCTGCGCCACAGCCTGTCGTAGCTTCCTATCCTCGTCGGGGGTCCACGCCCCCCTCTTGATATCGACTCGTACCTTGTGCCATCGCTTACGGCAATCCTTGTTCGTCCTGTCAGGCAGCAAAGCTGCCACCTCATTCCAGTTTTTGACAGCGCCGTGTGTATCGACTTTTGCCCACCAAGTCAGCGAGATTCACACAAATACTTCACCGAGGCTTGTGGTGGAAGGGGTTGGTACTTTGCACCTTGGCCCAATCTCTGAGAATGTCGTCTTCGTCCTTCGTCCACCACCTTCGTTCCCGCCTAGAAACCTGGCCCGACATGGGATTGATGTGTCAAGGGTTGAACCTCGATATGCCCGTCGATGTTTGAAACGAACAGGAATTGTCCAGCGCTGTCCAGTCTACAAAAGAGAGAGAAGAAAGATGAAGACAATGTTATAGCGATGATACCCCTCCGTCGCTGCAGACATCTGTAAGGTCTCGGTGGCCGGCTAGAATCTTTAACGCTGTCACCCCCCTATGGGGCGTGTGCAGCGGCTTGGGGATCTGGGTGCGACGTCACCTGCTTCGTAGGATCTGTTCTGAGACCGTCGTCTCTTTGCACAATGCAAGAGCTCTGCCTCGACAGTGCGGGGTTAGATATTGGACATCAGGTTTCAGAATGGGAAGCGGGGAGGCAAGCCGTCACCTGATCCTCTCATCGGCACCTCTCAACGGCCTTTCTCGAAGAGCCGCAAGTTCCCCTCACTCGACATCCGTCTTCCGGTCATGATCCCCTGCTTTGGTCCTGGTCTTTCCAATACTCCCTTGGCCACCTCACTCAGCAAACTGCATCGGCGGCATGCCTATTGCAGACTTGGCGCGGCTGATAAGAAAAACCGATTGGCCACCGTTTGCTGCAGAGCTTACACGCTTGCACCTTGCAGCATGGGTGCAATATCATGGCCACTGTCTGGGATCGGGGTTGGTCCCATAATCAACCTCTATTATTCCTTTTCTGAGCCTCGTGTCCCAACCTTTCCACCCGGGATTCCCCTGACTTTCGCCGAGGACCCGAGTTGCTGGCATCTCGACGGACCCGACTCACACCCAGGTGTGCACGCAGTCTCAGTTGGGGGGCTGAAGTGAGGCCGCCACGTATGGATTTTCATCGTGTTTCTCGTAAATGTAGCCATTCACAGTCAGCGTGGCCCATCATTTACCCTACAACCCCCACGATGGCCTCAACACTCTGATCACATCATCTCTCAAAAGTAGTAGCAATTCTTTGGTTCGGGTGTTGAACTGACTTTTTCAGCATTCGGTTCTCCCACCGCTGTCCCCCTTCTAGGGACCGTACCTTATGTATACCTACCCATGACTCCAACTCTCCATCATCACGGGCGCCCAGCGTCAACCGCCACATTGCCAGAGGGTGTGTTGAGACACGAAGCACTCTCCGGACATAACTGTATTACCGGCATCAGCACCACCGGTTCCCCGCCCCTTTTGTGTCACCCACAACGCAGCAGGTTGAATCCTTCAGCGTCCTCGACCATGGAACGGCCCTCTCTTCCGACTTCCGGCCGCGTCAACAATATACGGCAATCCGTGAAAGAGGCTAGGTGGGGGTCATTTCTACACGGGTGTTTTCAGTCTGCTTTTCAAGGGAACCTGGCTCCAATGCAGGCTCGGACTCCATGTTGAGCTTGATTGCTGTTTGCTTATCTCTTCGGACTGGACGTTGGTTTCATGGAACTGATCTACCCCATAGTGTAACTTAGCAGAAGATAGCTTGTCGGGATCGACCGTGTCACATAGTGTGCTTTCTTACTTGCGTCTGCTGTGAGACACAGCCGATGCTCTGTCTCGCCCACCTATAGACAGCAGCCCTATAGACACAGTGAGTGCATGTTGGGCGACACAACAGCTCCGGAACAGTCTTTCCGGTGCCGTTTCTGCCAAGATTATGTGTAGGGCTGGCGTCCTGGAACTTCAGTCCTCAACGGCGCAAAATTAGCCCCCTATCTAAACCCCTGAGCCGGGTGGTAAGATTCACAACTATGGTTTTTGTTCCAATGAATTATAACGAGAGTAGCAGTGAAGTAACTCGGCACATATCCAATGGCAAAATACGCTGTTACCACCTTGGCATCATCCCACAACCCCTTCGCTCACCATGCGTCTCATAGTCGCAATGGTCGCGTTAACAGCCAGCTGAGTGGTCTATCCGCCAATGTATGTTAGCAAACCTGCACCCTCTGATCACAGACAACCCGTCCAGGAGGGCACTCACCGCCCAATCAGCCTCCCTCTGTTTCGCTGCCTCTTCACTGCCCGCTTCCAACTCGGGATGTCGCCACTCAAAAATATAAGTGTAGTTCAAATCCTGAGCTTCAACACCAGGACCCCGGCTCACAGCGTTGATGATTGCGCTTCCGTCTGCGCCCACAAAGTCAACACGGCATGGCTCAAAAAAGTGGCATGTTTCGACGGCGTTCTCGGCGCCGGCGGGGTGGCCGCCGGGAGCAAATGTTATGCGTCGCTTGAGGGAGACGACTGTTTCTCCTTCTTTGGACTCGGAAAGGATCTCGGTCTTGGTGATTGCTGGCACGAAATGTTCTGCGTGTCGGACTTTGCGCTTGATGCACTCCCAGATTTGAGACTGGGTGAGGATTGGGGAGGCGCCGGGGGGGTTTATTGGGGCGGTGTAGGAGAGGTTGAAGGTTGCCATTTTCGCTTCAGTATTGCCTCGATATTGATAACATCATGGATGGCGTGGGTAGGCTGATGTTGAAGAGCATTGTTGTAAGCTGTTGTGGTGAGAACCCGAGTTGGTTGAGGGAGGACCCGAGTAATGATGAGGGGCTATTCCATCATGATGGGGGTATAAGCCAGCAATGAGCTGTCGGAGCGGAGCAGAGTCTCTACCAATCTGCACACATGCAGCGAATTTGCATTGTACCTACCTACTAAAACGTTCATCATGGATGTCCTAAAGGGCTTTACTGATCGAACCGCGAACCTGAGCAGTATCCTCCTTGCCGTTGGTGCGGGTGTTGTCATCCTCCGGTTACTGCACACCCATTCCAGGCTCAGTCACATACCCGGCCCGGCATCCGCCGCACTCACCGACTTTGTCCGCCGATCATGGGTTGCGGCGGGAGATGTCCATCAGAAGCATACTGATCTGCATCGTCGCTATGGCACCGTCGTCCGGGTTGGTCCCAATGCCGTGCTCATCTCTCAGCCGGATGCCGTTGATAAGATTTATGGTTTCAAGGCCAAGTTCCTGAAGGTACGGTCTTGTCTGCCGCTTCAACGGCTCTAATTCTCATCCGGCATATCTCAGTCCGAGTTCTACGACTCGATATTACCCCGTATGAAAGGCGCCAAGATTCCCGATGTCTTTGCGACCCGCGACGAGGACCTTCACAGGCGCATGAGAAGACCAGTTGCTAACCTCTACTCCATCGCAAACCTGACGAGGTTTGAACCGCTGGTCGTCTCCACCATCGAGTATTTCTTTTCCAGACTCGATGAGATGTTTACTGACAAGGGGCGGGAGTTTAACCTCTCAGACTGGCTGCAACTCTTCACGTTTGACATCATGGGCGAGGTTACCTTTTCAAGACGATTGGGGTTCCTTGAAAAGGGTGGTGATATCGAGGGTGTCATTGAGAATAACTGGAAATATTTCCGAGATGTGGCCGCGGTGAGTTCATATTTACCCTATGACAGTGAGATCGTACTTGTCTCTACGAGCACTAACGACGATACAAGAACACTCAGACACCATGGCTGGACAAGTTCTGGAAGGACAACCCGCTCATTCCAGTCTCTGCCAAGAGGAATCCTCTCGCCGAGTTCGGCGCGGCACGAATCCAGGAGCGGCTTGCGTTGACAGAGGAAGAGCGTGAAAACATCAACCAGAAGGACTACCTCTCCGCTTTCATCCGTGAGGCTGGGAAAGATCCTACTCTTCCTGAACTGTGAGTACTTGCATCAAAGTCAGCCAGATATCCAAAACTTACGACCATTAGTGCCCTCCCCACGTGGACAAACTCCAACATCCAAGCAGGCGGTGACACCACCAGCATCATGGCAAGCGTGGTGCTGTATCATCTTCTCAAGAACCCCAAAACACTGGCTACCTTGCAAAAGGAGATTGACAGTGCCGCACGGGAAGGACGTATCTCCAAGTTGGTGACATGGAAAGAGTCACAACGGTTGCCATATCTCGATGCTTGCGTGAAAGAAGCGTCGCGCTTGCATCCGCCGATTGGGTTTCCCTTGGAGCGTATTGTGCCTCAAAGCGGTTTGGAGGTTGATGGGTACTTTATTCCACCAGGAACGAGAGTCTCTATGGTAAGGCTGTCCCAGCGAGCATATGCTTACACCTTGTTAACCCTGTACTACCCACAAGAATCCATGGGCAGTCCACCGAGAAGTAGGCCTCTACGGAGATGACCCTGATGTCTGGCGACCCGAGCGTTGGATGTGCGGTGAGGATAAAAAGAGGACTATGTATAACTCGCTGTTGACAGTGCGTTCCTTCCCTCGTCCACTCTGTAATGCGATTACACGAGATTAACTCCGTCAGTTTGGAGCCGGTCACCGCGTGTGTTTGGGCAAGAATCTTTCGTACTTTGAGGTGTACAAGATCATCCCCTCGTTGTTGCAACGGTACGAGGTAAGTGAACATGACATTCTTACACTTTCTGCGAGCTCTATGCTGAGTCTAGATACACACAGTTTGAGCTACTGAACCCTGAGCGAGAGTGGACGCTGGAGACAAAGTGGTTCACGATGCCTTCGGGATTCCATGTTCGTATTAAGTCTCGGAGATGAGGTTGGGTGAAAGATAAGGCGTAGCTCAGGGATACGTATGTAATGGAATCTGAGGTTGACTACTGCCGCGACTAAAATGTTTGACTCCGAGAAGGTTCATGACAGTGATGGGTACATATGAGAGAGTCTTGGGATAGAGACTATGACTTAGGTACTTTACATAGCACGTTCCTGACTATCACTCACAGCGATTCTACGCTGCTTGAAGCTCTAGGTAGGATAGCCGAAGCCTTCCACGGAATTTTCAGTTGCTCTTCCATCTCTCAAGAATGAGCTATGCCACTCTCAAGACGATTACCGAGTCTTCATACTCCTCCCTATACTTCAAAATCTTGACCACTTCGAACCCTGTTGAACTTGCAAGTCTCCGCCATTCCGCCTCGGTACGTTCCATGGCCGCCAAACAGACAGCCATTGTCATGTCTCCCAACGTCACCCTCCATGGAGCCCCAACGCTTGACACAACAATGTCGTCAATTAACACCACGGAGTCTTTGGACAACGCTGGCTTGAGGCTCTCAAGAATAGCTTGGCACTTGTCATCGGGCCAGTCATGGAAGACATTTCGGAAGTAGTAAGCCCGGGCGCCTGTTATAGACTTGTGAGCTTAGAATATCAGGGAGAACAGTAAGAGCAATACCTTTGATGGTCTGAGAGGAAAACATATCATGAACATCTGTCTCAATGTTGTCGAACCCTGGAAGAGGATCCGTCTTGACTTGCTCAATCGTATGAGGGAGATCCTGCAGAACCACACGCCCTCGCAAGTTCGGATATCGCCGTCTCAACGCAATGCACTGGTGGCCTCGCGAGCCGCCAATATCAACAAAAACAACCGTCTCGTCGTTTGAATCCTTTGCAAACTCCTGGTCAAACGGCAACACATCCAAAAAGGTCGACCGAGGATCCCTCTGCACCGACATCCATGTGTTGAAGTGCTGGAGGGTGTCCGGGTGGTCCTTGATCCAATCAAACAGTGTCTGCTCGGTTTGCAGTCCCAGATTGAACGGTGTATACTTTGCGTTAGTGGGGTTGGCATAGTCGGTTTCTCGAAGAAACTGGGGAAAGGCCAGGAGGGACTGGGCAACCAGGTCAGACTGGAAGCAGATGCCAGCTCGCCCACCCTCCCACGCTAATGCTTCCGTGACATTATTGGGGGCGAATTCATCTGGCCCCTTTTGCAAAATCATGCCGACGGACTGGTAGTACCTCAACAACCGTTCTGTCACGGAGTTAGCACGGATAGAAACTCCGGGTGTGATAGTTATGTGCTCCTACGTGTTAACACTAGGTCGACCTTCCTCTCCCGTGCAAGCTCAACCGATGAGGTGCCATTATTGACCACAAGAAACCGGAAAATACCAGTATCGACACCCACACGGGCAAGGGCTAGTTGCATCGGCTAGATGAGGTCGTGTGTCAGCGAAGTGTGTGGCTTGGAAAGGGGTTTCTCCGTGCTGACACACCGAGTAGGCAATCCTGTGAATCACATCGTTATGCGTTTCCAAGGCGAGGCTCAGCTTGGAGGCTGCGTCTCTCAGCTTACAGCGTACCGCGTCATCCCGGATTGACGAGAGTGCGTGAGGACTGCCGATGGCTGCCTCAATCTTGCCAAACAGGGCAATAGCGTTGTCGGTGGTGAAGGTCATGGTTTCGGTACCAGGGCAAAGGAAGTTACAGGGGCGAAGGAAGCATGGAAAACACATGGTCAGGTGTCATAGAAGTCAAATTGTAATATTACCTACCACATGGCTGGGACCTACCCGTGATGCGGTGGCTGCAGGACCTACCTCGGCTAGGACCTGCGTTGAGTGGGCATTGGCTGATCTAGCTGCGGATTCTCGATACCAAGAGACCACTAGATCCAGCCGTCGAGCATCGCAACAAGGAACTCCCTCGTGCAAGTAATACCTTCAAATTTCATCCGTCGTCTCACTCTTGCGGCGTGGGAGCTTGCTGCGCCAGGTCGTGCATTCACCGAATTGGGCGTTCCAGCACTTTTGAAGTGCAACTCGGGTCCCTCTACCGAACAAGGGGCGGCAGCCTTACTCCCAACGGCTTGTTCACCGTGAGATCCTGCACGATCATTGGCCAGCTACACATCCGCCGATTTCCGGAGGATCATGATGGTAATCTTCCCAACCAGACGGGATACCAAGGAAAAACCAAGCAGTCAGGGCGATAGCCTGGGAAGCCCTGCGGCGAAGCCAAGACCGGTCATGCCAACAGGCGAGCGTTCAGCCCTACCTGTCAGCTCCTTGATAGCTAATGGCTTGCAAGGTCAGGAGGCGAACGAGTCGAGAGTAGCATAAAAGCCATGTCATAGACGCTAGATTTCAAGAATTCTTCAGGTCGTTCAGACTCACCTCTCTTGTACACCTAGTGTCATCTGTCAGTCGTTTCCGTCAACATGGTTGGCAGCAGCAACGTCGTTCGTTCTCTCGTTTCCCTTTTGTGGGCCGCCTCGCCTGTCATCAGTGGGGCTTTACCAGTCCACTGGGCCGGGTTCGAGCGCCAAGAGACCGGCTGGCCTACCTCCATAGACGACTCGGTTTTCAACTCGTCTTGGCCGTCCTTTGGAGAGAAGTCCCAGAGATGGAACGCCTACATGGCTCCAAGCTTCAACCAAGTCTTTCTCCCAGAGACGGAGCAAGTCCTTTCTGAGGGGGTGTGTTTTCATCACCACAAGCTGTTGGAACACTTTCAGTTAACGCATGACAGCTTCGGTACATGACAAGCAACAACATCTCGTTTCTCGCCAAGTCAGGTGGGCATGGCTATTCTATCGAGCTCGCTGCCGCACAAAATGTGGTCATGATCAACATGGAGAAGTTCAACTACTCCAGGGTCAACGCTGACGGGACGGCCACCATTGGCAGCGGTGCCACCTTTTTGGACTTGATTCGGCCTCTGGCGGCTGCTGGAAGACAAGTCAGTAAGTCAAAGCAACTCCATCTGCAAACTCCATTCTTGATCTAACATTTTTCAACCAGCTACCGGGTCCTGTCCCTGCGTTGGGGCAACTGGAGCCATGTTGGGCGGTGGTGTCGGCAGGCTGCAGGGTCTCCACGGTTTAACAAGCGACAACGTCCGCAAGGTTCGCCTGGCTCTGTGGAACGGCACTGTGATTGAGGCTTCAGAAAAGGTCAACAAGGACTTGTTCTGGGCCGTACGTGGTGCTGGCCAGAACTTTGGTGTTGTCATCGAAACCACATTTCAGACATATCCCGCTGTGAACGGTGGGATGCACTACGAGGCAAACCTGGCCTTCAGCGTCGATAAGGTCAAGAAGATCATTGACGACATGAACGGTCTTGTCCCGCTCCCTGCGCCACTGTCTTTGATTCTGGTTGGCAGTGTTGATCCTAGCACTCTCGAGGTGAGTACCCACCTATAGGTGGTGATTTTGGATGAAAGATTAGTACTAACATGTTCGTGACAGACCATTGTGGCGCTTAACCTCGTCTATGCCGGCCCCCGGGAAGAGGGACGCAAGTACACTCGCCGCTTCCAGAACTACAGCCTTTCCGTCGAAGAAAACATGTACTCTTGGGACGAGCTCCCCATCAAGGGCGCCGGTGGCATCACCTTGATCAAGTGCGCCAAGGGCCAGAACCACGTCATGTACGGCCTGGGCACCAAGCGGCTGGACGCCCCCTCATTTGTACGGCTGTGGAGCGAGTTCGGAGATTTCATCAAGGCCAACCCGGCTGCCAACTCCAGCACCTTCTTGGTCGAGACATTTGCTCAGCAAGGCATCAAGAAGCTTCCCGACGATTACAGCGCCTTCCCCCACCGTGATGGTGTTGAGCATCTCGTCGAGTTTGAAATTGCCTTTGACGACACCTCTGTTTCAAAGGCTGCGGATGCTTTTGCCAAGCGCTGGAGGGATCACTTTGCCCAGCCCAAGATTTCTGGATACAAGGAGACTCACATCTACCAAAACTATGCTCATGGCGATGAGCCTCTTTCACAGCTGTACGGACGCGAGAAGTGGCGCCAGCAGCGCCTCACCGCGGTCAAGAACAAGTTCGACCCCCGCGGCGTGTTCAGCTCGTATCACCCCATTCCCCAATCTCTGGACGCTTGGCGTTGAGTTCCTTACCTAGCTGAGCGGCTCCTTCAACCCCACTGTCGACAACAATTTTCTTACTTGTAATCAGGATGGCAGATCTCACAATTTTGGCGGATTTTTAGATTCACACTTCCATAGACAGCTCTGCACACGCGGATACACATTTCTGTTTTCATAGCTTTCATCATCTAAGCAACAGTTGTACGACAACATATACAAATTATTTCTTTGTTCATAAACCAGCCTCAGTAATCCCGACCATGCTCCTTGTATCCCAGAACTTCACCAGGCGCAGCCCAGCTTCCTCGAACAAGGCCTTGAACTCGGAAGGAGTCCTCTCAATCCCGTTGATGGTCGCCATGAGACCAATATCCCGGTTGTGGCAATAACGGACATGGTACCCGTAATTTGCTGGGAGCGGACTCGGTGCTGCTTCAATCTCATCGCAGCCAAAAGTGGTATTCATGACGGGATCACATATCAGAATTCTTGATTTGGGGCCCATTGAAGCCTTGACAGCTTTGAGAATGCTCACGCAGTAATCATCGGACCAGTCATGTCTAGAACTGTTAGACAGTAGAGCACAGAACAAAAAGGGACCAAATCTTACAGAATTCCGCGCAGCCAGTAGACATCCGCGTTCTTCACTGGGTTTTCAGTAAAGAAATCATGGGGCATGAACTTGACTCTCCCTGCAGCCAAGGCATCAGGGGCTTTAGCCGGGAATATCTCGCGTTCGCCCCTCTCCACGTTTTCCGGCCGGTCTTGAACGACAAACTTGAGCCGGGGATAGATTGGTAGGAGTTGCAAGACGAACCCCCCTGTTGGCTGTCAGCTACCAGGTGTCTTACCATGGAACGCGAAAATACGTACCAACTCCACCACCGACATCCACAACCAGCCCATCTCCAAGTTCACCCCACGGAAAATCTACCTCCCAGTCAGTGTACTTGTTCGCCCCACCAACCTAGCATAAGCGGGTAACAATATCTCACCATACGCATGCGCAGTACCCGACGCCTGACCACCCCCCAACATAGCCAAAGCAAAGTTCTCCAACTCCGGCCTCCCCACCAGACCCTTGTGATCAAACGAGACAGGAAAGTTCGCCAACTCGGGCACACCAGGGTACCCAGGCCCATCAGAAGTGACCTGATCCGAAGGCAGTCGCTGTGTCATCCACTCCCAAAGAGGCCTGTCAGTCCCCATGGCGTGATGGAACGCCGTCTCCTCCACCTTGTAAGACGCGCCCTTCGGCCCGACAAGGTAGCGGGGTAGATGCTCCGCCGCCCCGGACACGTGCAGACCGCTGTTGCATCCGGTGTCAGTAGGCGCGTCAGTGAGGGAGGGAGGGGGGGGTTCATCTTACAATAATTGCACATAAGCCCGAAGACCAGGGTTTTGCACCAGCGAAGCGGAAATGCGGTTGTTGGCGAAGCGGCCCTCGGCGACTTCAGTGAAGATGTGGATTGCGCAGAGTGTACGCAAGATACGAGCTTTTTGACATCTCAGTTTTCTCTCTTAACTGATGGCTACTTCCTGATATCAAAAGGACTTACCCAATTTCCGGTACTCAATCTTGGTCTTTTGCCCCAAAGTCTCAACATCCAACCCCCCCTCACCCGCCTCGGCAAGCAAATCCGGGATCCTGCGCTCAGCCGCAATGAACAGAGCCCTTGATTCCATGTATTGGGTTAGCACCTGCTGGATCCGTTGGTGTGGCTCTGAGACTAGCTCGACTAAAACCCCCGAGACAGCCTCGATTGTCCTCTCGGCGTCCCAGAGCTTTCGACTGGGGAGGATGCTGGCTGTTGCTTCATGACTGTGGTGTCCACCGCTTGCTTTGCCGTTGGGAATGTTTGATGGTTCGTCAAAGACTTCTTTGCTCCACTCTTCCTTGACAGTCAGGGCCGCGTCACGGAGTAGGTCCGATAGCTTGAGGAGTTTGTCGGCGTCTTCGGATGTGCGAGGGAAGCGCTCCATGATGTGATTGCAGTTATTTTCGACACGGCAAATGCTGTACTTGGAAATCTTCAAGATGGACTGAATGTGCACTGACCATGAATCAATTGGCTATCTATTAACTGCTATGAACCACCGAGCGAAGGACAGACCTGAGTTCTGTGATGTTGATTTCTCAGGACAGTCAACACCAAGGTGGGTTCAGGACCCGAGTTTGTCTTGGTTTCTCGGGCAGAACCCTAACCCGCCGCCAACTGGAGGCAAAGAAAACATGTTTAGCTCTGATGACAGTAAAATAGAGACGAATGGAATGCAAGCTTCGCGTCTTCTGAAGTTGGCTTGTCTTAGCGCACATACTGGGTGCAAAGGAGGGCTCATTGCGAATAAAGAACGCAACTTGGCTTTAACCCGTGCCGGGCTCATCACAACCGGTCATCGCCATCAAACAAACAGATTATATAAGCAGAGATGACGTCAAAGATGCACGGTAGCAGAAGCGATGCAATCGTAAACTATGTAGGCAACGACCCTCATTGTTTACATCGTGAGATCCCCCTTTTGTGGGGCAAGTGGGTAGAAATTGTGCATTCCCGCAGTGGACCCACGCGATTCAACCCCATCACGTGCCCATCTCTCAAACAAGCTTCACGCCAAGAAGCCTAATAAAAGCTTGGCCTCGGCTAGATAACTTCATTGAAACCGGACCTGGAGTTTCAATAGATCCTTCTCTACGATTTCCTTTCTCCTGGCCATCAGCTCAGGCATATCCCAAGCGCAGCTGATATACCTCCCAGCCAACCACTCCCGTCGCTCGCTGGTCAGAAACACAATGCTATCACCGGCCAGCTCAGGAGTATCATGACACACAGCTGCCGTCCAATTCTTGTCAGCTGCGGCATGTAACCTCAAACGCTCTGCGGGGTGATGACCAACCTCGAACGATTTCTGCTGGCATATTGTTAGCGAGATCAGTCGCCACTGACGCCGGGTGAACAGAGTACACCAGCAGGCCCCTGGACTCGTAATCCACCATCAGATACTCGGACAAACGCAGCACCGCCAGCTTAGACGGCTGATAGGCACTCGCACCGGGGGTCAGCGCCAGGGCTCCGACCGAGGTGAGATTGACAATCGTCTTGTCCTTGCTCTTCAGGATAAGAGGTAGAAGCGCACGAATGACCCAGTAGACACCACGCACGTTGACCTCCCACGTCAACCACCAGTCATCCCTGTCCCCTTCGCCCAATGGCACAAACGGTGCCAGGTATCCCGCATTGTTGACAAGAATGTCAATGTGCCCCCACCTAGAGGCCAGCTCCTGGGCGCATGCCTCGATGGTGTCATGGTCGTTGACGTCCAGCCGGAGGATGAGAAATTCAACGTTATCTCTTCCCGCCTTTGCAGCTGCTTGGAGGGCCTCGGCATGGGTGGCGGATACGTCCCCGCGGGCGGTGATGGCGATGCGATTGGCCCCCGCCTTGGCGTAAGACGCAACAATGGCTCGACCGATGCCTTTGGCGGCGCCGGTAACGAGGACTGTCCTTCCGATGCATGGCGCGGGGGTGATGCCGGAAGGATCAATCTGGGCATATGTGTCGCTGTGGGTCTGGGAGGTGAAGTTCACGCCCAGGCGTGAAGGATCAAAGGCAACCATGGTGTGAATAAAAAGGTATGGAAAGGGGGTGGAAGAATCGACCTGCCTTGTTCGGAGTTTTGGATTAGGTACCCCCCCTATATGCGCGACGCTGTCGGATGTACGGATGTAAGGCGGGTGGCGTTGAACTCGGGTCCGGCCCGCTGGCTTGTACCTTGGTAGCTCGTCAGCTTCTATCCTGGATTTAACGTCCGGGGATAAGGGGTGTTGGCCGAGACAAAGGAGGGGAAGGCATCCAACGCAGCCCTATGAGGCAATTGGCAACCCCGACTTTGGAACAGTGAAGGAGCGGGATTAGGTTCTAAGAACGTGTGACAAACCCACCGTAATCTTCTTAAGACGATGTGACCTGAATGACCCGAAATCCGCAGAATCGAACACCACTATCTACAACACTCTGTTATCTTATCATTACCCATCTCGTGCATCTATCTCATCATGTCGCCCCTCCCTCATACCGGTCTTGGCCTCCTAGGATACACATGGCGCCCCAACAAGCCTTCGGATGAACAAGCCTTCGAGGCCATGAAGGCCGCCATCAACGCCGGCGCCACCATCTGGTCGACTTCTTCCGTCTACGGACTGCCCCCCGACCCCCCCACAGCCGGCCTTCACCTCCTACGCCGGTACTTCACCAAGTACCCCGAGGATGCGGAAAAGGTGACCCTTTTCATCCGGGCCTGCTTCGATCCGACAACCTACTCCCCCAGCTGCTCACCCGAGGGCGTGCGCGCCAGCTGGGAGGAATGCAACGCCATCCTCGGGGGCGTCAAGTTCATTGATGTCTTCGGCCCTGCCCGGATGGATCAGAACATCCCCGTCGAGGTGACGGTCGGTGCTCTCAAGCAGCTCAAGGACGAGGGCAAGATCGGCTCTGTGGGTCTGTCCGAGGTTCGGGCCGAGACGATCCGCAAGGCTGCCGCTGTGGTGCCCATCACCCATGCCGAGGTTGAGTTCTCGCTCTGGAGCAGTGAGATCCTTACCAATGGCGTGGCCAAGGCGGCTAAGGAGTGTGGTGTTGTACTGCTGAGCTACGCTCCTCTTGGATACGGCTTCTTGACGGGTCAGATCAAGAAGGTTGAGGATATTCCTCAGGGAGATAACAGGCATATGTTTGGAAGGTTCCAGCCCGAGGTAAGGGACCATGAGTTCTTCCCACGGTGTTATTATTACTGATACCCCCCTTTTTTTTTTTAGAACTTTGCCAAGAACCTCGAGCTTGTTGACAAGGTCAAGGCGTTTGCCGAGAAGAAGGGGGTGACGCCGGCGCAGCTCGCACTTGCTTGGATCAGGTCCTATTCCAACACTGGTGATGTCGGTGAAATCATTCCTATTCCGGGAGCTACCCGCGCGGACCGTGTCATTGAGAACTCGACGGTTGTGGAGATCACCACGGAGGAGAAGGAGGAGCTGGACAAGATTGTCAAGTCTTTCCCTATCGCTGGACATCGCCAGATTCCCGGCGCTGACCACTTCCTCTGGACTTAGCTTTAGATTTGTGAAGGCTCGTATTGAGATGATTGAAAAATAGGTACACATTATCCGGTCCATTCCGCCTCAATAAACCACATGTGGCTGTTTTCTGGCTTCCAGGCCCCCGTGAACTTGTACCGCTCATCAGCCAGTCTGAACAGCTCGCTCCAGTCATCAATTTCCCTCTCCCTTGCGTTCACTGTTACCTGGTTGAAGGCGTCCATGGTGCGGATGTTGCGTTCCTGCAGGTAGCTTGCCGTCAGTGGCTCTGGCAGTGTGCCGTCGTTGATGACCACCTTTGCCCCTTTGCGCAGCGCCGGTCGCAGCGCCCGAAGTATCTTGATGTTGTACTTGTCCGAGAAACCGTGGAATATCCATCGGAAGAAGTAGACATCAGCAACAACCGTCTGCGGCTCGAAAAAGTCATGTACAGTCCGTGTGACCCTTTCTTCAAGGTGAGCTGGCATCGGTCCCATAGCCTCTGGCTTTCTCATGCCCTCCGTGTCTTGCACCACAAATTTCAGCTTGGGAAAGGCCTCCGCTATGGCGAAAGAGACGAACCCTTGGTTCCCGCCCATCTGCTCTCGCTATCAGTACTCCATCCCTCAGCACCGCAGCGTGGAGAAAGACTTACATCCACAACCGTAGCCTCCCCTAACTCCCCCCAAGCATACCCCCTCACCGTAGGCCCCACCGAAAACCCCTCATTCCCACTATGCAGCTTCATCGCAAGGTTATACCTCCTCGCCTTCTCCGGCACCGACTGCAAGTAATCGTACCACGGCAAGCTCTGCTCAAACGCGTGATTCACCGCCGTCTCCGTCGGCTCCTCGCTCCCAGGCCACTTCTTCATCGCGTCAACAACGTGAGCAGCTGGCTTCCACAGATCACGACACATGTACCCAACCCAGTTAGCCATCGGTTCATCCTCCAGCAACATCCTCGACACGCTCGTGTGAGCGACGAAACCTTTTCTCGGCTCGATAAAGATGTGGTTCAGCATCGCGTGGCGGATCAAGCGCCGGAGGTTCATGACGCCGATTTTGAAGCCGTTGGCGGCGACGACTTTGGCGGTTAGGTCTTCGAAGGAGATGGAGCCGGTGAGGGGGACAAATTCGGGGACGCGGAATTCCCAGATTGCTTGGAGGGAGAGGTTGTTTATGAACTGGTGGGTTTTGTCAGTTTTGGAGGCAGGGTGGAGAGGAAGGGTAGGGGGCACGGCTTACATCCCATGACAGCCATGAAAGGCCCTGCTTGGGACCGAGGGTGAGGTCGTGGAGCTCTTTGGTGGCTGCGATTAGGTCTACCCTTGCCGTGTATGCCTCGCCGGCGGACTCTGGGATGGGAAAGTCGACTGCGCCGTCAACGTCCCACGATGGTGCTGTAAGATTGTGGGAGGCTAAATGGTCCGTTACGATCTTGGTCTTTTCCAGGATGGTGTGTGAAAGCTGGGCAAGTCGAGCGTTGGATGTCATGGTGGGCGCTGATGATAAGGAGGTCGGTATGGTGTAGTCATCTCATTCATTCTAGCGAGGCTCTGTGAGAGTGATGTTTATCACTTACAGTGGTGATGGACCCGAGTTGTGGATTTGTAGACCCCGAGTGAGACGTTGAAAACACCACTGCGGGGTTGAAACACAGCGTGCGGAGACGGTGATGAAATGCGTCTGAAATAGTTGGTGAGATCATTTGCAAGTAATCGCGTTTGGTAACAACAGGGTGCTTCATCGTCCATTCCAGAGGGTACCAGGGGTACATGACCTAGGCGTCGACCATCATGGTGCAGATTGAAACCGATGTTCTCATTGTGGGCGCCGGCCCAGCAGGAGCAAGCCTTGCATGCTTCTTGACCCATTACGGTGGGCATAACGCGTGAAAGCATTACACCAGACAGCGAAAGCTAACAGTGCGCAAACTTAGGGGTGACGGGATTAATCATAAGCAAGGCGTCGTCGACTGTGAGGACGCCCCGGTCACACTACACAAACAATGCAACCTTTGGCATGTACATGAAGCTTGACATCTATACACGAACTTGAGCTAACAGAGTTCAGAATGCCTTCGCGATGTTGGACTCGAGGAGGAATGTCGTCAACTTGCAACTCCCAAGGAACTGTTAATGTACTCGAGGATTTGCACCACCATGGGGGGAGAGGAACTCTCCCGGACGTACAACTGCGGGACAGATCCGAACAGATATGTGCGTCTCCCAACTGACCGCCTGTAGAACAGGTACTGATTGCCATAGGGAGAGTTCAAAAAGGCGAGTCCATGCGAACAGGCTGATCTCCCTCAGTCAGTGCTAGAGCCCATCCTTCTCCGCGTAGCAACACAAAACGGCTTCCGCCTCCGCTGGGACTGCCAATTTGTCTCATTTCATCAAGACGAAACAACCTCCAAAGTCCACTCCGTAATCCAAGACGTCCTAACCAACCAGAAAATCACCGTCATCTCCAAGTTTCTCTGTGGTGCCGACGGGGCACGTAGCGTGGTAGCCCGCGAGCTCCAACTCCCCTTCAACGACACCCCCGGCGGCGGCCTCGCCCTCAACGTCTTTGTCGACGCAGACCTCAACCACCTCCTCACCCCCCACTCCCCAGGCCTCATCCACATTCTCCTCCACCCCACCAAACCCCAACCAGACTTCTGCTCCCTCGCCATCGCCCGCTTCGTCAAACCCTTCACCCAATGGGTCTTCGTCATGCTCGCCAAACCAAACATCACCGCCATCACCGCCACCCCATCCGAAATCCTCTCCCACGTCCACGACCTCATCGGCGACCCCTCCGTCAAAGTCACCCTCAAACGCCTCTCCACCTGGAAAATCAACGAGACCTACGCCGAAAGATACACCACCCCCGGCAAAAACAACATCTTCTGCCTAGGCGACGCCGTCCACCGCCACCCCCCCTTCAACGGCCTAGGCTCCAACACGAGCATCCAAGACGCGTACAACCTCGCGTGGAAAATCGGTTTCGTACACCAATCCCTTGCTTCCCTTTCCCTTTTGGATTCCTACACCGCGGAGCGACAGCCTATCGGTAAAGCAATCGTCAAACGCGCCAACGACACAGGTCGTATGCACGCCAAACTGTTTTCTCTTCTCGGTGTCCCTAACCCGGACACAGCCGACAAATTGCAGATCCTATCCCGTCTGGGTGATGACACAGCCCAAGGCGAGGAACTACGTCTCGCATTCCAGAATTTGGTCGAGGGGTTGGACGTGGAAAGACACGGTTTCGGGATAGAGATGAACCAGCTCTACCAGTCTGATGCTTTGTACCCCGATGATGAGACTGGCCCCCCTCCGACCAACACAGGACCTCCCGAACACGCCGATCTTTACTATCGCGAGAGTACCTACCCCGGCTCGAGGCTTCCACACGCCTGGCTGAGAGCTCCAGCAGCGGGGTCGAAGGAACCGATGATTTCGACGCATGATTTGGCTGGGAAGGGGAAGTTTACCCTCTTTACTGGGATTGGTGGCAAGAAGGGATGGGTAGAGGCGGCGGGGATGGTGAAGGGGTTGTTGGGGGTTGAGGTGGTGGTTCACAGTATTGGGTGGAGGGAGGACTACCGAGATGTGTTTTTTGACTGGGGTAGGAAGAGGGGCGTCGGGGAAAGGGGTGCTGTGTTGGTGAGGCCTGATCGGGTGGTTGCTTGGAGATGTGATAATGTTGGGGGTGGTGATGGCTGGGGTGAGAAGCTGACGCGGGTTATGGCGCGGATTTTGGGGCGCTGATGAAATGCGCCGGGACTGCTGATGGGGACAATCTTGGTGAGATGGGGATTAGTGTTGCTTTGGATCTATTTTGGCTTATTTGTTGTTCAACGAATGGGGACCTCCAATAAGCTTGTGAACTGAATGGCCTTGGACCGAAATTCTGAGCGATTGCGCTGGGAGTCAAGCCTCCAACTCGGTGATAATCCCCAGTGCTGCAAGTCCATATCCCAAATTCCGAACAGAAAACCCGTATAGCCCTGTAACTACACTCCCTGGAGGCACTTCAAGTCGCTTCGTCTCAACTCTCCAATCCTCCGGATAGGCGTCTACAACCCCCCGGAACAGGTGGGATCGTCCATGGTTGGTGAAAACCTAGGGATTGAAGTGATGTTAGCCCCTTATGCTTCACAAACAGGACGATGTGTGGTGTTTGCAAACATGCTAACTCACCTTGAATCCAGTTAGGACTCCTTCTGCACACTCCCATGTTCTGCCAGTCTTCCGGTACTTCTGGCAAGTCTCGACAGCGGTAATTCTTTCTCCCCTAGGTCCATCGATTACAAACGTGCTCGACCAAGTGTCAGGCTCAAAATACGATGAGTCGTCGTCCCATTCAGGTTCTGGTGCCCGACCGAAGTTCTGAGAGCTCAATGGAACCCCCTTGTTTTCATAAGCAAAAGTGATGGTTTCGGCCGGCTGATTCCAATATATTCTCAGTAGGCTTTTCAGATGCACACCACCTGGGCCGCCGAAATGGGTCCAGAACAGTGGTCTGAATCCCTCCGCAAATGCTTTCGCAGAGAAGAAGCACTCTTCATTCAGGTTGAGTTGAGAAGGGGGAATATCGGGATACCATATTCCGAAAATCCTCAAGTCTGAGATATTTTCTGTGTCGCTGAGCTCGGAACTTTGCTTCTTCACGATACCAATCTCGACGATTCTGAATGCCTACAACTCCTTGTTAGCTTCACGCGTCTTTTATCAGAACCTTTCACGTACATCGGACCAGACTTCCAGTGATGAAATATTTGATACACTCCCAAGCCTCATCGTTTTTGCAGCATCATGAGGATCGCCCAGCCAAGGGGTCAGTCCTGCCGAATCCGCAAACTGCAAAGCGTGGATACCTCTCAAACCAACCGCAACGTTGAGGCCCCGTAGATCAGCAGCGTTTAGGGTGACGGATCGCTCCCTTTCCTTGGGACCCAGGTGGCCAGCGCTTTCTGTCTGCGAATTCGACACAATGGTCAAGCCGTAGATGTACGTAAAGGATCCCACATCTATGGTTGACGCAGATATTCGGATTGTCTCGTTGGGGATAGCAAGAGATTGTACGGATTTTCGGAAACATCCCACTTGCAGCGGACCCACCGTGCCGACTAGTGACTCTGCGGCACTCCCCCCGACTCGTAGAGTACAGTCTGGCCGGGGCTTCAAGTGTGCCAAATGACCCCTCTTCGTAAACGCGGCGTTTGGAGTTGGACAAAGTCCCAGGATGTCAACAATAGTCAATATCTTCTGCCAGGCTTGCCCTCTGTTGCGAAGGCCGCTCCAGACATCCTCATCCGAGTCATTGCTGGTGTCGGTAATCCGGTGGTAGAGTAATCGCCAATCACGGGCCCCTTGATATGGATCTCGATGAAGTTCAAACAGGCATGAAAGGTCAGAATTTAAACCCATAAATTGAGAACGCCAAAACTGTTGACGATCAAAAAGATTCCAAAAGGATCGCGATGCCAAACGGGCATGGAGGGCGTCACGGAGTGGTAAATAGCAGGCAATAACAGAGCAAAGCTCCTCCGGGAGGGAGAGGAAGGGATCGTTTCCTGACACTAGGCCGGATAACAAGTTATCGGGGGCAAGAGGAACATCGTAGACTCCGTACCGCTCACTCAGAATCTCGTGGAGGTCGACGAAATACGGATCCGATGTGAATGGCGGCACATTAGCGGTGCTCGCGTTGGCGGTGATATCCCAAGGGAATGAGTCTTTCGATGAACACTCTGCTGACTGCGAGATTTCTCTCCAGCGCCAATCAAGCCGCCCATCGACGCACAACGACGGCCATACGAAAGACTTCAAGACATCGAACAACCTTTCAATTGGCACCGTGCTGGGGTAGATGGCCTCCTCGAGTAGCTTCCAACATAGATTGCGTGTGTACCTAGTTCTCATAAGACTGACAATAAAAAAAGTCGCGAGCTAAATGACATTGCCAACCGCACCGACGGTTGCCCAAGCGTCCATGGTGTGTCACTGCTGCTGTTGCTTCGAGAAATGTCCTCAGCGTCGTTGTAGTGAGGAATACAGCACATGTGAGAAGAGACAAGGGGTTCGAAGCCGGTAGTCGTTCTGATAATGACTATAATAGGAGAGATGAACTTCTTTTAGAACTTGAGGTGCTCCAGGCTGAATAGTGTGGCTCGGGTCGCGATGATCCCAACGTTAAATTTGAGATTACTACAGGGTTATGCCCAACACCCCCCAATTCAAGCCATGTTCCATGAGTTTGAAACCTAGGTACGTAGTTATCCTGAAGTTTATATTAAACTGTCGATATTAACTAAATAAAAGAACAGGTTTGAAACGAGCGTAAAGGACCGTATTTATATCCTACTAGAGCATCCCATCCACCTATCAGACATATACGCTAAGCTTCCTAAGTATGTACCTTGCTCCTTCGCTTATATATAATCCCTTATATACAACTTTAGTGAACTGTTCTATCGAGCCTTGCCATGGTATCTCAAATGCCTTTCTGCTCCCTAAAACACTTTTGCTGAGGACAACCGACTACCTATGTTGAGCACTCTAAGCGCATCACGGACGACCCCAAAATGCAACCCGCTTTTTGCGTATAGTAGTCTTGTTGGGGGTTGAAGCAGTCGTTATCTGGGTGTAGGCATGACGAATTGCAGCCGCTGCTCTCCTAAATCGCCCTATCTTGTGCTGTGCTGTACAATGTGATCCTCAAGTAAGCGCTTAATCGCCGACCAATATTTTTCAACTGATCTGCTCGGTGCGCGGTCGATAAATATTTCCCATTCCAAATCACTCAAGTTGACCGACTGGCTGCCTGGCGCTGTGATATTGAGAATCAGTTTGATCATTTCAAGCCTTCGCTGCGTCCAATGATCGAAATCAGAGCACACGGAAGCACAATGGGCCACCCATACGCTGTTGTGGCTGTCTCCGAGCACGGTGTCTGCAAAGGCGAGATCACACAACATGCACTTCCAGTGTTCATCCAACAAGTCCGGTGCAAGATTTACGACATGTTCGGCAAAGTACGGAAAGACTCCGTATCTGGCGCTCAATTCGACCATGAGAGTGGAGCGGTCGTGCGGTTTTTTACGGCGGACGATTCGACAAGGCCAATCCGCGCCCATGAGGTGCGACGCGTTCTCGTCCAACCTCTGCCAAAGCTCGAGAAGCCGCTTCTTGCGGTCAGGCCTATCTCCTACCATCTCCGCGTACTTTAAACACCCGCCGATCCTCTCTCGAGCTTCTGGATTCTCGCGACTGCCTTGTTTGTCTCCCCAGGAAAATGGATCCGTCAAGAGAGCAACTTCGGCTGCGAAGAGCTGCAGATTTGCGTCATAATCGGGCGGGCCCTCGTCCCGTATCTTCGTCCAGTTATCTGGCTGTGTGATCCAGTCCTGGACCGTCCGGTGCAAGTAGTCCACGACGCCCTTGCCAGAGATTTCCAATAAACCCATAGTCCGGCTGTTCAGTCGCCGGCGCATAATGTCAATCATGCCGCACCTTTGAATCTCGGTAATGCCCTTAAGATCTTGGTGAATAGGGTCAGAGTCTTTTTCGTCAACAAGCTTCATCGCGATAGCCGAAATGGGTAGGTCCGCCTTCCACGCCGCGTGGCGAAGCTGGAAGTACTGTGAGGCATGGCCAAAGTACCCAGGATCAATGTGCTGCTTGATACTCTCAAAAAGATTTTCCAGATCATTTGGCAGGCTCTTGACAATGTAGAGCAGCTCCTGAAGTCTGTCTCCATCGTTCAACCTCTTGATCAGATTCATGACAACGAGCGATATCCACAGAAACACGCCATCAGCCTTTCCGACAATAGTGTCAACTAACAGCTGGGCGCCGGCCGGATTTGCTCTCTTCATCTCTTCGAACGACACGAGGGGATCAAAATGTCCATGAACATACTTCTCAATATCTTTCCTAGTCAGGTCGTGAGTGCGAAGTTTCGGGTTGGTTTTGAAATGGTCGCCAAAAACATTCCAAGGCCGGCTGCTGATGCAAACCTTGACGCCATCGCTGACGCTCAGTTGCTTCATAAAATCGACCAGCCTTGAGTGGTCGCCGATGTATTCGTCGAGCCCGTCAATAAAGAGGGCCATCTTGTAGTCTTTCCCTGATCCTTTAGCTAGAAGCGAGAGAGATTCCGTGAGCTCAGTCATGGACCATTTAGGCAGCGAAACGGGGGCATCTTTGAGGATTTCCAGCGCTGCCCACCGTCTTTTGCAGACTTGGCGCACGAGCTCGGGCTTTTGCAGGAGAAGCTGGTGAAGAAGCGAACGCATAAGGCCCTCCTGCGACTTCTGAAGCTCTGTCCCCGAATTCCAAAAGTAAAAAGAAGCTTTGAGCAGCGGGGTGTTTCCTGCGAATACAGAAAGGTTTGAGTCTAGCTCCTTATGGCTCAGGATGAACTTCATGAGTGTTGACTTCCCAGAACCGGCCTTTCCTGTCACCCAGTAGATCTCTTTCGTGCTTGAACTTAGCCATGTCGGAAAACACGACCACGGTGGTGCGGGGTTCACTGCGCTGGCTGAATCATCTCGGGCTCTGAAAAGCCAAGAGAAAGTATCGGCATATGCCTTGGGGATAGCTTCTCCGCGATCGTCCATGTACTGATGGGCCAGACTGTCGATGATTTGTTGCGAGTGTCCACCGCTTGTGATTTGCAACAGCGACGCCTGAATTGGCTCGGGAAGCCACCCTTGTAGCCAGCGGTCGCGGAGGAGCGTCGCCAAATCATCCGCTCCTGAAGACGTCAAGGAAGCGATACGCCCCACAAGTGATTGGTACCACTCTTCCTCACCGAGCTGAGCTCTTTCTAGTGTACGCCGTCGTGTGTCCGTGATTTGCCCTGGTGCCTGGGTAAGCTTCTGATCGAGTATTTTTGCCCGGCCCTCAATGTCCTTCCTCAACTCGTCAGTGATGTGGATCTGTTGTGCCATAATTTGAGCCAGCGTTTCCCCTTGATCATGTGCCTTTTCCCTAGGAGGTGTGTTAACCACTGTAAAGCTGAGCAACGAGGTAGGTACCTATACATCTCAACTTACCATAAAGACACAATTGCAGTCAGCTGCACCTCCCTCTTAATTTCCTCCAGAGTTACTTTGAGCGTCTGAACCTTTTCTTTTGAGAGGTAGCTCTTGATCACAGTGAAGAAAGCCGATTTGATCAGGTCGTACTTCGTAGGTTGAGAACGCGTTGTGGCCGGTAGCTTTTGTAGAACCCCAGCAAGGTCCGCGCTCACCTCTTTGCATTGTCGACAGAGACGGAGAAAAACGTCGTCAGTAGTTCCAGGGGCCGGATTTTGCGGGAGCCTGGACGCTTTCGACTCGACGGAACTGGTCAAGGAATCCAGATCCCTTATGATGGTCGAAAGAAACACCTGCTCCTGGGTCTGTCCTGACGCTGACCGGTACAGCGTTACCGTATCGCTGAAGAGCCTGGCTGTAAAATCAACGAACTGCACGGCGGCGGCGGCGATGCCGAGGGCACTCAGTGGTTCCATGTTATATATACCGCAGGTTTAGAATGAACAAGAGTTTTCCCGGATGGTTGAGAACAAATTTTGGGCGTCGATGTTCATTTAGATGCGGACCAGGTTGGAAAAGACAAATGTTGGCGTGGCTGGTGCAAGTGGTTGGGCGCTCCGGTTCAGCTGCCACTGGAAGGAAGGTATCATCGAATCACCACCGGCCACGGGTGTATGCCCGCTCGGGATGGCGCCCAATCAAAGTAAAGTGATTCTTTCAAGCACAGGAAGCCAAGATTTCTCAGGCGGTTTCCATCAGGCATGTTTTTATCGGGCTACAGCCCCTGAGCGGACGTCAACCCATTGCGAACGGAATGCTAACATTGGAGCGAAAAATAGCGGCAAAATGGTGCAAGTGAATGTCAACGGAGTCAATTCCAAATCTAGGTAACTATAATCACAATCTTTCAAGCCAACAGCCTATTGAAATCCGTGACAGCACATAACCGGGCAACGACGCCGTAATTGCCATGACGCATATGATCTTAAGGCCCACCGCGCACCAAGGCGAGGAGCTCTTCGACCTTGGAATCCAGCGTAGCCCACGAAGTAACCAGACGCACAACCTTGTGTCCGTCATCAAGATGCTCCCAGACAAAGAAATCAAACTGCTTCTCAAGCTCCCAGACTAACTCTTCTGGAAAGATGACAAACACCTGATTCGATTCCACCGGTTTCCACAGCTCGAACCCCATGCCCACCAGTTCAACTGCTAGCTTGCTTGCTTTTTCAACAGACGTTTTCGCAATCTGGAAGAAGAGATCGTCTTTGAAGAGCGTGCCGAACTGGATACCGAGCACCCTACTCTTGGCGAGGAGCATGCCGCGCTGCTTCATGTGGTAGGGGAACTCGGCGCCAAAGATTGGGTCCTTGATCACGACGGCTTCTCCCAGGAGCGCTCCGTTTTTGGTGCCGCCTATCCAGAAGATGTCGGTGAGACGGTAAAAGTCTTTCAGTGACAGGTCGTTCTTGCTGGAGGCCATTGCCGCTCCCAGCCGCGCGCCGTCCATGAGGAGGAGCAGGCCGAGGTGCTTGCAGATGGCGGCGATGGGTTCTAGTTCTTGGGCTGTGTACACTGTGCCGAGTTCGGTGGCGTTGGCGATGAAGACCATTTTGGGTTTGGGCTGGTACGCGAATTGAGTGTTTCTGCCGAATGCTGACTGAATGTGCTCGGGGGTTAGTTTGCCGTTGATGCCGGGTGAGATGAGGATTTTGTGGCCAGTTGCTTCGATTGCGCCGCCTTCTTTGCCTACTATGTGGGCCGGTTCGGCGGCTATGACGGCTTCGTGGGGACGGAGATGGCTCGCGATGGATAGGAGGTTGGCGCTGGTGCCGCTGGGGACGAAGTAGATATGGGCGGTGTCAGAGCCGATCAGTTTGTGGATGGCCTTTCTGGCTTCTTTGCAGTGCTCGTCATTACCATATCCATTTTGTTGGGAATGGTTGGCGCGGGAGAGAGCTTCGAGGACGGCGGGGTGTGCCCCTTCGCTGTAATCATCGTGGAAGCTGTATTTGGATGCGCACGCCATGCTTGTCGAGAATCCCGTGGTCGGTCGTCGCACTCGGCATTGGGTGTAAAAGGGCAGGTTTGAGCAGGAGAGTAAAGTGGATATGAAATGCGTGCCTGTCTGGCGCGAGAACCAGCCAGGTGGCCAAGTCATGCGGTCTTGGACAGCAGCAACTTGAGACGAAGTAGTACCTAGGATAGTACGAGGACATCCGACAGAGCACATGGTTCCATCATCTCTTATGCATGAACCAATGACACTTTATCTTGGTAGTCCATGAAGCCACGAATCCAAACCAGCTGTGAACCTACTGCCACTGCCATCAAGTTCGTGCTGAGGATTCCTATCACCGGGATGTTGTCTCCCGTATGCCATGTAGGGGGTATGAAGAAGTGTCGTGCATAATGCTTCGTTTCCTCCATGTTATTCGCGCTGATAGAACACACCCAGTGCTTCGTATCAAGAAAAAAGAGAGTTTCTTGAATCATCCCAACCATTTTCACCACTTCCAAGTTACGAAAAGCCCGATGGACGAGTCCGGTGGTTTTCCCGTCTCCCAGCACAAACTTGGATGCGTCAAGAACAATAAAACCGTTTGCAGTTCTCTTGTTCCCTGAGCCATTCCTAGTGCACCTAACAATGTAATGAGACTTCCTGTTAGCGATCCAGGGACTGGAGCCGCTCCAATGTGTGTATATACGATCCCACAATAACGAACCTATGTAGTCGGGGGCTTCCAGGTTTATCGTACCGCAGACTCTCTCAAGAGTGTTCCAGTAAAAGAGGTCGACAGTGCCTCTCCCGATGGCAAGTACACGGGAGGAATTGGATGGATCAGTTGCCCAGTAGGCCTCTAGATCAAGCTCGTTGACTTCGGAGGCGGGTTTGTTGCTGTGGTTGATAGTGATGAGTTTTGCTGTGTGTTGAAAGACGATGATGATTTGTGTGCCGTGGGGACTGATAATTGCTTGACGAGCCCTATCTCCGCGATTGTTGATGACACAGCGACGCGGTAGGCGGCAGCGCCACATAGATGAGCCTCCGAATCCATTTCGAAAGCCAACGATAGTGCCTTGACAGTTGTCAAGATCAACGCCGAGGATAATGTCATGTGCATCGTCCCAGTCCCCATAGGCAATTCGAGGAGAAGGGTTCTGTTCCTCGTCAGATTCCAAGTCAGAAATCTCCGTGGTGGGATCGTGAAGCTGAAATTTGTTGATAGTGGAACCAGTCTCGATATCATAACTCTCGACCTCGCCATTTTCTCTTCCGATGATAATGGATGCGCCCTTAGATGTGTCGATGAAGGTAACATTACGAGCACCCTGAAGTTGATGGTCCCGAGAGACTAGAGGTCTTTGGTCGATTTGTTTCGATGAATCAGCCGCCGCTGCAGTTTCCAATAGAACTGATGGCGTCCAGACATTGCAACATAGTCTCCGAGTGTCGTAAAGTCTAAAGTTGTCAGTTGAAAACGTCAGGCCGCGTGGTGGTGTGAGATCATCCCCTTCGAATGGTGGGATGTGGTATAACTGTTGTAGAGTCTTGAACGACAAGATGTCGATTGATCCATCGCCCAGCCCGACGGCTAGGATGCGCCCATCTAAAGTTGCACTCATGGTGTAGATCTCCTTCCCACTATATGCCCCAACTTGTTCTAATGTACGAGGATGACAAGCAACCACTCCGCCGTCATGCATATATCGGATAGCTAGGAGATCAAGGTGAGGACTGGGGTTAAATAGGGTATCGACTACGATACAGTCTGCCATTTCCCTTGCTTCAAAATAGCCCACTCGCGCAACCGATTCCAAATCCCAGAGCTCAACCTTGGCATCAAGGTGCCCCAGAGCGGCAAGGGTATGCGTGGAATTAATTTGGAATGACCAGTTTGGACGTTCAGATTGTTTGGTTGCGCCCTTGCGGTTTGATCCAATGGCTGAAGACTTTGGGCCATGTTCTTCACTTAGGAGAACTTTTTCCTGTGCACCATCAAGCGTGCTGAAGCGAAGCAATGAATTTTCAGAGAACTCGCCCAGCACTACAAACCTTCCATCTGGTGTAAAAGTAGGCACCCGGGAGATTCCAAGATCGCATGACTGGGTCCAGATACAGGGAAACGACGACCCATCTACCGAGCGAACATCCCACAGGGCAAGTTTCCGAGTACAGCATGAGGCTAAAATAGAAGAGTCGGCGTTGAATTCGAGTCGTATGCGTCCCTTCCCCGCAGCATCATGCATAACCGAACCAATCGATTGAAACGTGACGACTTTCGTATTGAGGTATAATTCAATTTTGCCAGAAAGAAGGCCAACAGCCAGTAGTCGATCGCAGCAAGCAATGGCTAAAGGCTCTTCAGAGAGAAGACGGCATGTCAGGCGGTCGCCCCAGCGCTGTTCAACAAAGCCCTTGATGTTCAAGCCCCTGCTCGGCCTAGCAAACGTCTTGTTCATCACAGATGTTGGGGGACATAAATAGGGAACCAGAAAGTGGATCGACAATGGCGACTCTAAAAGGCAAGAATTGAAGACGGCAATCATGCGATCGAGATCGGTCAGCCAAGCAGCCAGAGTCTTGATTTCCATACTGCCATGAAGCTTTTGGTTGGAACGTTTTGCAAGATATCCTCTCAAGCGAGAGCTGGCTTGCTGAAGGACTGATAGGTCTCCATTTTGAGCAGCCTTTTCAATCCAGGTGAGGACATTAGACCGGATAAATCGGTCCATGAGTGAAAGCTCGGCATCCGAGGGAGGCGCGCTGTAAGCGAAGTGGAATGAGAAGCTTGCTGCAGCGTATGCAGCAAAAGGCGACATGTTGTTGGTTCGATTTGAAGCAGCTTGAAAAGCCTTAGGGGGCGCAAACTCACTGCCACAAAGCGTGGTGAGACAGATCTCTGAGATCCTTGAATGTGTTGTTTGTCGATCTATCCACAAGCCATCTCTCGGTCGAGTAAGAAAATCAGAGGTAGTCTCATGTGTGACCTGAACCCGAGAGTCTCTGTCTACGAAGACAAGATGTCCAGTGAGATGCTCCAGCTGGGCTGGGGATGCTGTTAATGTGCGCCCGATATCGAGTTTAATAGCTCCACAAAGCTCGGTCATGAGAAGTGGTCTTTGTGCGCAGATGACCCATCCGAGCAGACACTTGGTGAGCTCGTAACTCGCTGATTCTTCAATGGAGGTTGCTATGCGGATATAGAGGGGATTCATTCGGACGGGCATGGAACTCAAGGCGTCTTCCATATCCTCGACACAGTATAGACCGTCCAGTCTTGATAATGTCAATGAAGTCCAAAGGAAGCTCCCATTCGATTTCTTGAGTAACTCCGTGACAAGTCTTTCGCGGGTTACATCGTCACCCAGGCGAGAGCACCTCGCCCGCACGAAAGCTTCAATGTCGTGTAATGAACCAGGCATGCCGGTTGACAGTGTGCATAAGCGAGTCTTCTCGTGTGCGAACAACCTCTGCAGTTGACCTCCAGGCCGGCTGGTTAGGAAAAGGCGGAGTGGTATTGAGTTGTCGATCTTGGAAATCATGGAAACAAAAGCCGACAAAGACTCTTGGTTGCACTCGTCGAGTGCATCTATCACCCAGAACTGGGGTTTCAAGGATTGTATCTTGAAAATACCATTGGTGAAAAGCCTGCTCGCCAATGTATATTGGTCGTCATGGTTGATCGCAGTGCCATTTTCAATCATATCCATGATCGCTTGTCTCACTTGGGAGCTTGACTCGGCCATTTGGAATGCTAGCGATCTTAGTAATGCCGACGTTGTGGCGCCTGGTTGATCATCATGTCTGAAAAAATAGATGCGGCAGTCAAATCCTGCAGACTCTAGGTGTCTGGTGATATGAGTGGAAGCAACAGACTTCCCTGTTCCCGGTCGACCGCATAGCCACAGGACTTGAGGGGAATCAAATCCTGAGCTTGTGGGCATTGCTGACACAGTTTCTACATCATGGCCCACAAGACTTTGAAACCATGTTTGGAAACTGTCCTCGTCGGTCAGCCAGCGACATGAGCCATCGTGTTGCTTCTCATTGAGAGCCAGAAAAATGGATTCCGGCCGCTGGTCTATCCGAAGAAAGGATGATATTTGGCTCATCTGTGATCGCTGTAATTCCGCCGCTTGACTCAGGGCTAGTCAGCAATCAGTTAGCAGAAATCTTTGCTGTTTTATCATATATCCTACCTACCCTGGTCTTCTAATTTCTTGATGGTAGAAATGAAGGCATTGCGCAAAACGATATAGTTGGGATTTTCACGCCCATCGAACTTACAAAGATGGCGATGGTCTGCCTCCATGTACCGGACTTGTTCTCCTGGAAGCCCTATAGGAATCTCTCTGTTAGAAAGAACCACGCTGATATCACAAGCTACTGGGCTTACCAACAACTGCGGACTCTTTCTTGACAATAAGGCCGAAACTCATGGGGATGGTCTCGAAGAAAGACCATATATGTACTTTGTTACAAACGTGGCGAAACTCATCATTCAGTTGCTATGGCTTTCTGTTAGCCATCTTGTGACAATGATTCGTGAAAGGAAAGAAGATCTTACATCAATAGATTTGTTCCCTGGAACAAGGTCGTTGATGAAAGCCTTGGCCCCATTGCCTGCGGTATACCGAAGAAGCTTGGTGAACTGTGCGGAGTCAGCTCCACGATGGGATGTGCCCAAGAAATACATTGTATGAATTCGTTGATGTATGCTTTTGTAAGTTGGATCATGCGAGGCCAGCAGGTATGCCTGACACGCGGTTGTTAGCCTACCTGACCTGAGGATTTAATGCACGATGAAATTATCAGACAGGTACCTTCTTGACCACCAAGCCCCCCATGCTATGTGAAACAAATATGATGGGTGTCTGTGGAAGAATCAGTATTTGGAGATACCATGGCTCATTCATCATAGCTAACATTTCGATTCTTGCTTAGATGAGGGGAGTTGGAGATATCGGCAACCAAAGCTTGTCCAAAGTCGTGGACAGTCAGGTGACTGGCTTTTCTTGTCGTCCAGTCTGAGTTATAGCCAAAACTGTGAATGCGCACATGTTCAAAGCCAGCTTCAGAAGGAAGCCATTCCTTGGGCCAAAACATGGCCTCCTCCTGGGAAAAGCTCCATGTTTTTCTTGAGCCCCCTCCAAGGCCATGGACAAAGATGAAATCTATCCGAGGATCGGACGGCTCGTGGAGGAGGGTCAAGCCCAGAGGTCCTTTGAAGGGTTCGGTTGATGGTTGTGGAGCTGTGCTTGCTTTGCGAAACAACTTCCTCTGGAGCAAAGACAGGGACCTTACTCTCGGTACAAATAGTCTTTCTTCCTCTTGAGAATGTGTCTCAAATTCAACAGTCGCGGTCCTCTTATTCTCCGGAGATTCTTGATTGCTCTGGTTTTGAGGTAATTAGCAAACCCAAAGGTCAGACACACAAGAAACGAAGCATCGGGGGCAGCCGAGCAGGAGTATTGGAGAAACGGGAACAGGTCTTGGGGTTTCTGCTGTCGCGCACCTACCGTTGTCACCCTGTTGCTCGATGAAAACAGACTTTCCGTTGCGCATTTTTCAGTGAAGTACTGGAAATGAGGGGAGTTCTCGTCCGATTCATCCCCACATCGAAGCCTGAATGCACCTGACGAGCGCATCGCCCCCTCCTTATCGAGCCAATAAGAGAACCGCTGTTCAGCCACATCCTGCAGTCGGTGTTTACTTTACAGTCAACGCATCCGCATTCACTTTCACGCCAGATCTCCCAACCATCTTAACAGCTCGTCGGATAAGGCCTAGGTAGTAGGGTTGGCGGTCGGGAGCTGTAGAATAATCATGGAGCATGTCAACCCTGGGTTGGGGTTACATCCATCACTCATATATCTTGGCACTTCCTTAGCCCCCTTGTCGATATCATCTTGGCCCAAGACTCGGACTCCACCTTGATCACACCCTGCAAAGGAGCCAAACCCCTGTCTAGCCCCACGACCATTCTCTCGTCCGACGTAATCCCAATTTCGACTCAGGGTGCCATTTTCTCGCGTTTTGAACTTTCAAGTTCAACATCATCTTGACAAGATGCCCCCACGACAACACCACCACTGTCGCCACCACCCGGAACGATGAAGTTTCTCTCCGCTCCGTTTCTTCTCGGCCCTACATCATCGATATCTCGACGTCTTTTCCGTTCCAGGCGGGTCAGATTCCTGTTCAAAGTCTCGGCGCTGATCCTCCTCCTCTCTGTCCTCGAAGCGTTCTACCACAGCCAGGTCTCACTATCGATCCCTCGTCCAGCCGAACAGCATAATCTCGACGAGCCATTCACGATTGGATGCCAAGATGTTTCGAAATTGGTGACGCGGCCGAGAGAGAACGCGGTGCTGGTGATGTTGGCGAGGAACAGCGAGTTGCAGGAGGCCAGGGCAACAATACGGAATGTGGAGGATAAGTTCAATAAGTGGTTCAAATACCCGGTGTTATTCCTGAATAATGAGCCATGGAGCGAGGAGTTCATGAGGGTGATGAAGGAGACGGTTAGCGGGGAGGCAAAGTTCGAAGTTATACCCGAGGGGATATGGGGACCAACTGAGGGGTTGACCGAGGAGGTGATGAACAAATATTTGAAACAGCAGGAGGCAGATGGGGTGTATAAAGGGCAGATTGCAGGGTATCATCACATGTGCCGGTTTTATTCTGGGTAGGTATTTTCTGTTACCACATCAAGTTGCTGGAACAATAACTGACTCGAGCAAACAGTGAATTCTACAGCCTCGAAGCTCTGAAGGAATACAAATACTACTGGCGTCTCGAACCAGGCGTAAGCTACAGCTGCTCCCTCACCTATGACCCCTTCCTCGAGATGGCCCGCCGCGGCAAAAAATACGGCTACACAGTTGCCCTGTGGGAAGAGCCCAACACTTGCCCCTCCTTATTCCGAGCGGTGGATGAATTCCGCACACAAAATAACATTCCCATGCACCCCAACTGGAAAGCCATGATTGACACAGAGACAAACTGGCTCCTAAAGCCAGCACCTATCCGCTGGCTGCTAGGCAAAATGCTTCGACGAGAACACTACAACATCAAGGGCGAGAAATGGAATCTATGTCATTACTGGTCCAACTTTGAAATTGCCGACCTCGACTTCTTCAGAGGGGATCAATACCAAAGATTGTTTAAACATTTGGATAAATCAGGGGGCTTTTATCGGGAGAGATGGGGTGACGCGCCGGTGCATTCGCTGGCTGTGCACCTGCTCCTCGAGGCGAAGGAGCTGCACCACTTCAGCGATATTGGATATTACCATCACCCGTTTTGGCAGTGCCCGCAGAATGCAAAAGGGAGGCAGCTGTTGGATGATGTGATGATTGGGGAGGCAAGTCAAAAGATGACCGAAGAACAGGAAGGCGGGTTTGGGTGCAGATGTGAGTGTGGGCTGGGAAATTCGGATGATTTTAGGATGAGGAATAATAGGGGAATTTGTCTGGAGAGGATGCAGCAGCCGGCGGCGTGGACGAGGGCGAGCTGGTGGGATTTGCGGCGGAGGAGGTGGCCTTATACTGTTGGATTTGATAATGAAGGAAAGAAAGTTGTTTGATTGTGGGATTCTGTTTGGGTATGGTGTCATGGGTAGAGGTTTCAAAGACTATTTATCAGGTCGGCATACGCGGCGTTAGGCTACTAGAATTTTGCTTGGTACCTTATGCAACATAGAGCTGGACTCAAAGACGACACAAAGAACTGTATCTCCAGTAGGTACCCATATCTTTTTTCTCAGTCTTCTCCATCTGAAGAGCTCCCATAAACAACCTTGTAGGTCAATATCACAATCCCCGTCACTTTCCTCTCCGCCGTCCTCAAATCCAACTTCCACCCCTCTTCCGTCCCATGTCCAATCACATCAAACGTCTTCAGCCCCTCACCCAACACCACCGGCATAATCGCTGGCTCGACTGTATCAACCAATCCCAGCCTCAGCATCAACCCCGCTAGCTTTCCCCCGCCCACCAGCCAGATATCCCCATCATCACCTTCTTTCTCTTTGAGCGCTTTGACGAATGAGGCCAAGTCGTCAAGTTTGACCACCTCTACCTGTGTCTCGACGGACTTGTCCAAGGTGCCACTGACAACAATCACCTGCCCCGTGCCATAGTACTTTCGCAGCGGGTTATCAACCGGACCCATAGCTTCATACGTCTCGTACGTCTTGCGGCCCATGACAAAGTACTTGAACTGAGCGTAGTGCTCCTCCCAGTCGATGGTATTGTCATCAACGATCCAGCCGTAGGAGCCGGTGGGTGTGGCGATAAAGCCGTCGAGGGAGCAGGCAAAGTTGTATCTTACTGCACGGGTCATTGTGGGGGCTGGGAATATGGTGTAAGACTTGTTGTCCTTCCTCAAGCATTCAGTTGAGGGAGGCAGTATTTAAGATTCACATCTAAGATTGTCAAAATGTAGGTCTGGCGTGGATAGCTGCCTGGGGCTACCACCTCGTAATGCAACGTCTGATCGGAGGTGTTTTATGCCGAGTGCCAAGTCAATGACACCAAGATGCCTTGACTGCAAAACCGATGCCGGTCCGCCGGGCGGCCCGAATCGGTTTCCAGAAGGTCTGGAGCGAAGCTCCATCCCTTCGACCAGTCCACTTTGCTCTGCTTTTTTACTTGGGGTCCACCCAGTCTTCGAAAGTTAACTCCGAACTACCGGTATAAACCACTGAACGGGCTCATAGGAGGCCTAATTGGCCGTCAAGGCCTACTACGTGTAGCGGTTTTCCTTATGTATTTGCAGTAAATAGAGCTTCGCTCCAGCCACTACTTACATTATCAGATTCCAGCAATGACTTTGGAGCTGCGCTCCAATCAACAAACACAGATCAATGCCAGCGCGCGCTCTGGATAAAACAGACACCACAAATTCCCTAGAGCTAGGTACCTATCTTTATATATCTTCGGCCCCTAACTCTTGCAGTTCTCGATTCAATCGGTCCATACTGGTGTCGACCTGAGAAAGCTGTATCATTTCCGTCGACAAGATGGAGTCCCTTCCTCCAGACGGCCAACCTGTGTCGTCGCCTGGATGCCCTTCCTGGAACGCTGTCCGCACCGTAGTAGTCGGCCATGGGCTTGTCACGAGAACCTTTACTGTGGCTGATATATCGTTGGTAGCGGTGAAGCCCAGAATATCACCAAGTATGTCCAGCATGGGGCCTTCAAATTCCTCACGCTCATAGAAAATAATCCCATCAATCAGGAAGACGAGCGTCACTTCCTCGGGTAGTTGTTGCACCAACCAGCGTAGAAGAAGGGCGAGTTCCTCCAGGTCGCCGTCCTCAATCAAAGCCACGTCAGCACTTGGAACTAACGAATACGACAGCCCAAAGTCGTGGTCGCTCAGCAATTGACCGATCAGGCTCTGTACCATGCGTCTAATGGTTCCCTTCTTTGTCCTCGCATCTTGGTGCACCTCATTCCGATGGAAGGAGGAGCAATGATGGTGGTATTCGTCTGAGCTACTATCATCGTAATCCAGGCCATCAAATCTGCTCTCCACGTCGGATTCATCGTCGCTGTCACCAGTGTTGCCAATGTGGCGGCCGCAAAACCAGACAAGGCAGAGGTACCGCGGGCGAGAGCGGAATGCCTTGGCCAGCGTCGCACAGAATAGCGACAGGGACGATGTCTCCATGGATCTTACTGGGCTGAGATTGCCGTGGATCAGCAGCTTGGTTGAGTCCGGTGATATGATCCACTGTTGAAATTTCTGAGTGTGGACGATCTGCTCCATTCGAGCACGGTCCACCGCGGCAAGATGCTCTCGTTTCTCTTCGATATCGTCCGCATCGGCAATCTCAATGTCGTAGGGCACCCGTAGCAATGCCCACAGGTCCCCTTGGCAGAATCCGTCGTGTTCTTGGAAATATGACTGAGCAGAGTGTTGGAGGGGTGGTGGCGGATGAAGCCCGCTGGACTTCGCGCTTCCTGGCAATGGTGACACGCTTCTCACAATGATGTCGCCGAGACGGGATATCTCCCGCTGACCTGCTGCCAGAATTTCTGCGAGGGAGAAGAGTACAAGGTTAGTGATCAAGACATAATAAGTTCGCGCTTGGAGTAGTGGAGGACGGGGTTTTACTTTGCTGCTCTCTGTTCTGGCTCCGGAGAAAGTGCAATTCCCGCTTGGTTTCTTCGTGCTTGTCCATCAAGAGGGCAAGGGTGGCATTCATCCCATCTTGCACATTCTTGCTCCGCTCGTTCTGAGAGATGATGAACCTGTTTTGGCTTGACACTTCATCCACACCTGCATGAACGAGGTCAACTCTGATCGCAATGTGCTCCTGATTGTTGAGGATAAGTTGATGTATCCGACGCGTTGCGTTCGAGTCTCCATGGGGGTCTTGTCAGCGGGGTTGTACTGTAAAAGCGGCCCAGATACCTTGCAGAGCGGCAGGTGGCTACCGATAGGGACATACATTGTGCAAAGTCTCGGATATGGGTTTTGACCGCCCAAGCCATTAAACTCTTACTGCGAGTAGTGATAGCAGTAAGGCTTTCAAGGAGGGGAGCCTCATAGTCTTTCCCCTTTACGATCGACTTAAGCCCTCGAATCACTGCGAACTACTTTTTAAATACCACCCTAGAAAAACATGTTAGAAGGGGGAGAAGACTCACATCCTGGACGTGTGAAGAATCTGACCGCTCTTACCACTGCTTCTAGCACCGCCACGACTAGAGCTATGGCGTGATCGATCACTGATCTTTCATTCTGGAAGGTTTCCAGAAACACCTCAACATCCGCGAAAACGTCCTCTAAGTCATCAAAGGCGCGCAGCGTCTCCTTGCGGACCTCTGCACCTTTCTTGATAGCCTCAAGGATAATCAGCACCGCGCCGAGAACGGGCGTGACGATATCCATCTGGGGAACGACCTTCGTGGCAAGACGCGCAGGTTCAACAATATTGTCCGCCGTCCATCTCCAAACGCGACGAAGACGACCGGTAGTCCCTGTGAGCTCAGTGTAAGTATCACGGGCGAGCCTGAGCTTGTCATAGACCTCCGTCCACGTCCTGAGGCCGGCAATATCACGGACAGGCTGCTCACAACTGGGTGTGGTGCAACCCAACCTGAATTTCTCCATCGCGGACGGAAAGATCATGTTCCAGTAGGTCATGACGCCCGGCGCACTATTCTCTAATTGCTTGGTTTCATTACTAGCTGGAGCCTGGCTGACGACTGGCAAGACGGTCGAGGGCACGGTAGTTTTGGCAACATAGCGGCGGCTTTGCTCGTCGTACCGGGTGTCGGGATTACCGTAGTAAGCGTGGTATTTTGGAAGGTTGTACTGGATGAATTCAACCTCAAGAGACTGGCCGCCAGAGGCCTGGGTGGCATCAGTCAAGGCGTTCGCCATTGAACTCGACGAGATCTTCGATTCAAGGTTTGTGAATTGGTTGGGGCCAGATTGCCCGGGGTTGCGTCCTTGCGACAGAGGTTTTACGTTGTAATCATGCAACATTTTTTGGAGTGAACGAGAATGGCAGCCACGAAGGCGGGGGATGCCACACCGCGACGCTTCCTCTCCTTGGAGGGAGTCCCATTTGAGATGGAAGCCAAGGCGACTGCCCACACCTGAGTATTCCCCGCGCTTGTGGCGGCAGATGAGCTGCAGTGTTTCTTTCTGCCTGCTTGCGGCCCAATCCTCGTTAGACGATAGCAGCCCAAACAGTGATCTCCAGTGACAAAAGTCCCCTGTCCATTTCTCCCAAGATTGCTTCAAAGATTTTCCCCTCCTCCCTTCGGCTTTTCGCTGCCTACCCCCATTTGTCCACAGCTTTGTCCCACACTATGGCAGACACAACACCATCTGAAAATGCCGCTGCTGCCAGAGCTAGTGCAGCGACACAGTTAACCGAACCAATGTTCCCCTTACCAATGGCTCTAATTAGGCGTTACAGGGACGTCGACTTCGATGCGGAAGGGCTTTTGTCTCCTGAGTCGGCGTCACACTCGGAGGCCAACATCGACAACCCTGAGTCGAACGACAAGCCAAAAGAAACCCCAGTCGACGGTCCTGCCAAATCGGCGGCACATGATGCGGGCACTTTCGAAAACAAGTCGGGAGAATGGGAGCGAAGCAGCCATGATCAACGCAGAATCGAAAAAGATATTACAGACATCAATGCAGATGCTGATGCCATGGCCGAGATGGAAGCATTGCGGAATCGGCTTCTGGAACTGGAGCAGAGCACCAAGTCGAAGCCTATGAGCGAAGCGCTCCCGGAACGTTGGGAGCGCGCGAGAGAAACACACGGCGTCAGGGTGGAAAGGCAGCTCTGGAAGCAAGAGGAGCGACGGCGCAAAGAGGCATTGCTGCTTGATAACACGGCATACCTTGATGGACGGAAATGGCTGAGCAAGGTCGAGGACGAAGCCCAACGTAAGATGAGCGAAGACGTCCAGTACAATAAGAGGCTCTTGAGACTACGCAAGGAATGGGAACGTAAAACCGCCTTCCACCACCGCCAAACTGGGCACTATCCGGAGCATGCAGGCACGGATAGTAGCGACGACGGGGACTCCTTGTCTGACTACTCCGATGCAACCCAAGAGCACGCAGTTCGACGCCAATTAATCCAGAAGACTTGGGAGTTTGAGAGACAAGCCTTGGAGCTGGAGTACCGAATGAAAATTGCGAAGCGCGCTCGCAAGCAGGAACGCGCTCGGAACAAGGAACGCGCTCGGAACAAGGAACGCGCTCGGAACAAGGACGAAGAGGTGATGATGAGGGCAGCTAGGCGAATGGCGCGTCTTGGGACAACGGCCGAGGACTTCAACGAGGAGGATGAGCCGTTGAGACCCTACAATACAGCAAGAGCCGATCCCTTTGCGCCAAGGCCAGGGGGGAAAGAACATGTGGCTAGGCCTGAGAGCATTATCTCATCGACGTCTACATCGCCGCCTACATCGGCTACTACATCTCGTTTGCCATCACCTGCTCCGGAAAAGCCCCACAAACCGATTCTTAGACGTCTAGAATGGGCCCATTTCAGCCACGGATTTACATCGTTTTTAGTGGAAAGCGAATTCCCCGCTCTAGACATCCTGGTTGGAGACCCTGTTATCGATTTTGAGGTGCCCGCAAAGTACAGAATTGGGCCGGTACATACCAAGGCCGCGGAGAAGCTAATGGGCAACCTGAGATCTCAAGCGTCCGGTGATGACTCTAGGATGGTACAGACGGCGCCACCCCTTCCTGAGCGTGTGCGAATCAGCTCGCCGCTAATCACCAATCTGCTTCAAAAAGTCGGCACACTTTCCCAAGACAATGTTCCCTCCCCAGTGCTACTTCGGCCGTTCAGAGGGCTGATTCACTACGACGAGGCTATTCGGAAAGAGTTTAAACTCCTCCAAGACCGATTCACCAAGGGGGCTGCCAAGGAAGGTACAGCACCCGAAGGAGGTCCGGTGATTCCGGATGACGGAGTCAAACACGACGTTGCCGAACCTCGAGAGCTTAGCCATTGGCGATGCTTATTGGAGTTCATGGACACAGATATCGCGGGCAGGATCAACTATCTTAACAGTCCCAATTGCGACAAAGTCACCTTTTCGGATCTTTGGCATCTCTTCCGTCCTGGAGGGTATGTGATTCGACGTGACGGAAAACAAGCATACCGCATATTGAAAGTGAACAGCGTTCCCCACCGGGCCATCGACCCCATCGCCCGGTGGCTGGACAAATCACTTGCCAAGGAGGAGGATACGCCTCTCTGCCTTGATTGTGTGTATCTCGACTTCGACGGCAAGCAGCTAGGGCCAGTTTCAAGCCCGTATAGAATCCAGAGATTCGAGGGCGAGAAACCTATTACCTCGCTGGAAATTTACCCTCTTCGCTTCCACCCATCTGCGAAATCCGCAGCCGGATCAGCTTCCGGTGTACGTGACGTCTCTAAACAGCCGAGAGAGCAGGAGCAGTCGGGGCGCAACAGCCAGCTGTGGAAAGCCCTCGTCGGCCGCGGGAAGACATTTCTCCGTTTGTCGGCTGTCAACCTCGCAAGTGTCCAGCCCATGTACTACGCCGGGCCAGCTTTGGTCACCCAGGACGATATTGAAAGCCAAGTGGTCGTGGACTTTGAAGCTGCGTTTGCGGTTGACGACCACGCCAAAAAGGGCTGGAAACCACAATTGGAGACGCTAATAGGATTGGATGTCGAAGAAGAAGCGAACGCACAGATGTGCGACGCCGACTGCTGCAACAGCTTCAATATACACGATGATTCTTATGTCGAAGTCGAGAGGAATCGCGAGTTTATGGGCTCCCTCCTGCCGAGATCCTCGGACGAGATGCCCTCGGTTCTGGTCCTACCCCGCCTAGTAGACGCCAATGCTCCAGCTATGGACCTGGAAGAAGGCGATTTCGTCATCATGTCATATCGCGTTTTTGGTTTCGTTCTTCGAAATCGGAAATGGTGTAAGTGCCTATTCTTCTTCCGGATGCTCACGCCAGCTCACGATAATAATTATGCTCTGCTAACGTTCCCATTTCTGCAACCAGCGCAGCTAGATCTCACCTATTTGACAAAAGTCCGGCCTTCAGAGCTCCAGTGCGTGGCCGGCGACGACAGCCACGAGGATGGCGAACCTAAAACTGCGTTCGACCGACTTGTCCTACCTGATGGCCACAAGGACATGATTTTATCTCTCGTCACCCAGCATTTCCGTGACAAGATGTCCACCAAGAATGAAGGGGAATACGCCGATATTGTTCGCGGCAAAGGTAATGGCAGCCCACCTTCTCACACCCAGCGTATAGTGCTTGGCGACTTTTTGCGACAGATGCTCATCCTTCACAAATAGGAAAGGGACTGATCTTACTTCTTCACGGTGCGCCAGGAGTTGGGAAGACTACCACTGCTGGTGAGTTTTTAAAACTCTCATAAGGTCTACCGTGTATATACGTCACTAACATAAGATGACCATCAAGAGGGCGTGGCAGAAAAGTTCAAAAAGCCTCTGTTCCAGCTTACTTGTGGTGAGTTGGCCTCTAAGACTTCTTGCGTCGACACACTGTCCCGGACAAGACGTGGCTGACACGAGTCTTTCTGTAACATCAGGTGATCTCGGGACAACAGCAAAAGACGTGGAAGCTTCACTGGAAACCAACTTCTCGCTGGCTAGTCGGTGGGGATGTATTCTCCTGTTAGATGAGGCAGACGTTTTCCTGGCCCAAAGATCCAAGGAGGATTTTCAGAGAAATGGCCTTGTAGCAGGTAAATCTCCGCTAACACAGACCGCCCGCGCGGCAGGCCTGAGGAATTGATACTGACTCTGTCACACAATAGTATTCCTGAGGGTACTTGAGTACTACTCCGGCATCTTGTTCCTGACAACGAACCGCGTGGGCGACTTTGACGAAGCCTTTGCCTCTAGGATTCACATCAGCCTTTACTACCCCGAGCTCGACAAGCAGAAAACGCTGGAGGTGTTCAAGCTCAACCTTCGCCTGATGCGCCAACGGTTTCGCGGTGAGGACCGCAAGTTTACACCTGACGAGATGGGGATCGGCGCCTTCGCCGAGAACTACTGGAAAGACAACCCGTTTGACCACTGGAACGGCCGGCAAATCAGAAACGCATGCCAAACGGCGCTGGCGCTCGCTGAGTATGAGGCCCAGGGCAAAGACCACCAGGTCGTGCTGAAGCCAAATGCAGAGGTCAAGCTCTGTGTGTCACACTTTGAGACCGTCTCAAAGGCATACCTCGAGTTCTCCAGGTACATCCGAGACATCTACGGCACCCACGCCTCGCGACGCGCAAAGGAAGCAGGCCTACGCGCAATGTGGGTGAACGACAACGGCGAAATCGTTGCCAGCGTTGGGCCCAAGGAAGCCGGCGTGTTGAAGACAGGCGCGGGCGATAGGAAGGCCAGGTTCTTGCAGCGTGCGCAAGGTCGGTACTACCAAATGAGCCAAGAGCGGCAGCAGGAGCAGCAGCAGCCGTACCGCGGACGCAGCGGAGGCATGCCTGGAACCGGGCACCGCTCACAGCCGGCATTTCAGGGTCCGGGCCCGCAGCCTCCTTACACCCAAGTCCGTCCCCCAAGGTCCGGACAACCCGAGGCTCACCATCCTGTCCCTGCCGACTATCAGTATTACCAATCGCGTGGATGGGGCGATCATCAACACCAGCCTGGCCCCGCTGTGGCTACTGAATACTCGCAGTATGATGCACCAGGTCCGGAGGATGATTCGTTGCAATATCCGGGTCACCAATGAGGGATGAAACAAGGTTGAGGAGAGTCAGGAGCACGGGTGTAGGGGACAAGAAGGTCAACATGGCTGATGCGAACATAATCCGCGAGGGGATCGATAAGGGGCCAGATGCGGCGAGAAAGATGGCATAGTGTAGAGCCGAAAGGACACCTTGGCCCACAGGCAAGGTAAGGTGGTATCTATCTCCACAAATAGGGTACCAAGTAGGTTAGTCTAAAGATCAAGAATGTAGCTTCACTCTCTTGTAGCTCTTGATACCTGAGCGATTACTGTGGGCTTCGGGCAGTGGTCTCGCTCGCCGTGACACAGACCGTGCAGGTAAACCCCTTCACTATATTCCCCTTCACTATATTACATGATTCGGGCTAGTCTAGCCTCAGTGGCGCAACCATACCATAACTGAGCCATACTTCCTTTTCGCAGCTTTATACACCGACAGGAGTAAGTCATAAAAACGCCAAAGCCAATCCGGGTATATCCATCCATATCTTTACCGTGCGCCGACTCATTTCCAAAACCAAACCCATAAATAAGCCATTCAAACTACCGCATATCTTGAATGTAACTCCTGCAAGTCGTTAAAGTTAGTAACAAAACGCCGCCGAGCTTAACCTTGTTAGAAATATTCTCGTAGCAGATGGAGGGAGCAAACATACCTTCGACACTAGCAAACTCAATCGTCACGAGCTTCAGTCTCTTTACTTCTTTCATTCCACCCTCCTTCGAATCGTTATATTGCTGAAATCTGCCAGCACTGGCAAGATTCCATGAAGCACTCCCTGTCCCACTCCCAGTCTTGCTGTTCTTGTTCTTACCATCCTTTTTCTCGTCGAGCGTGGCAGTCTCCTTGGCAAAGATTTTGGTGCCTCCCCCGGTTGGCTGGAGCACCACTTTGCAGCACTGCGATGGGTTCACTTGTTGACGAGCTCGAGGGTGCTCGGTTTGTCCTTGCTTACAGGAGCACAGATCCGGATTGATTCGGACGTTTGAGTTGACTGTTTGAGTTAGTGGAAGATGTGGGACTCAATGCGGAAGATACGTACTGTCAATAACCAGCAGACTATGCGGTTCTGTTGGTGTTGCGCTTCTGAGAAAGACAACTAGGCGAGGTGGCTCAGGAGCTCCAATGATACAGCCCAACGTCCCCCGGGAGTCCACCTGTATCAAATTCGCAGAGCGAGTACTGCTTGCAATTGAGGGTGTTGATGTCTGTGACATGACTGAAAGCGCCATGGAGGAACGTCGGGGAAGTGGTCTGGTCGTGTTTGTATCATTTCGCTGAATTGGCGAGAAAGGCATAGTGGCTGCTTTTTGGAATTCATCACTTCGAGGTGAAAACCGTTGGTTATCATGCGGTGTTGCTTGGGCCAAAAGCATTGGGTGTCTCCATGAGGTCTGTGAACTGTAGCTGTTGCCGGAAAGCCGGTTGCCATGTGGGGAAGGTGTTTGTCGGAATGCACTGGCCTGAACAGGAGAGGCTGAAGAGAAAATTGGGGGCGGTGTTTCGATACTTCGAGTGGAGCTGTTCGGGCTGGTTGCAGGTGTTAAGCCCGGTTCTTGTGACAACGTCAGCCTGGAGAAGGAGTCTAGCGGAGGCAAGATAGGTGGTGGTGTATTCAGGCTAAACCCCATGCCAGGTAGATTCCTCAGAGTGCTTGTTGATGAACTCCGCAGCTCTTTTGGCAAGGCTCGGCCAGTAGGTCTGACGGTCGAGGACCATAGTTGGACTCGACCCGTGCTCCGTCTTTGCGTTCCCCCAAAGACGCCGTCTGCTTGTTGAAGAATGATTTTGGCTCCGAAGAGATCATCCACCACCTTGTAACCCGTGAGAAACTGCTGGAAGCTAAAAAGTGCCCCTTTGCTGTGAAATGCCAACCTAAACCCAGTTTGCCCCCCAACTTGACCAGGATTCACAACCACCGAGTAGAACTCGTTCCCTTGGGCCAACGAATCATCTGAAGGTATCACCATCACGCTTGTGCGGTCAAATTGATAGACTCTATCTGCTCTGTTGGCGCCACAAGTTATCATTGTGAGGTGCTGGTCGTCCTTTTCGTCATGCTGCCATATCTCCAGATTTTGTTCGCTAGAATTGATATCTTGCAGGCGACTAGATAGGTAGGCAATGTTAGCATCACGTAGCACATCTCAACTTCATTACTCACCAATTAAAAAGTCCCTCGCCTCTCCTGGGGTCACCATCATCGTGCTGTTGTGGTCTCATGAAGCAGTGATTCTCCCAGCTTTGGCTTTCCCGATGTAGAGCTTCTTGAACTTGAGCCAAAGTCGGCGTTTGGTCCCCAATCTGAGCAAGGGCGTCATGGCACTCGAAGATTCTCTGTGGCCTCGTTAGATGAGTTAAAGAAGTGGCAGAATGAGTGCTAACCTCTCCAAGTTTGTGCAAATACCTCTGCACGGTCATACCAAGCCGAGGAAAGTCTCTCTCAAAGTTCTCAATAGTAGGCCTAGATGACGCTGCCACATACTCATTGCCTGACTTGGTGGCTTGAAGTGTCCAATATGCTCGAATCATGTTGGCAAATTGGGATGCTAGTATCTGCTCGGTGGCTTGACCTGATTGTCTCCTGAGATGCCAACGTGTGGCTCTGTCAAGGTAGAAGATAGTCTCGTCGATTCCTTGGGACAGGGTGATGTTACTGAGACTCTCGTATCGCGACAGGGCGATGGTGGCCAAAAGATCTTCCAGAGGCTGCGGAATCTCCATGGCACGCTCAGGCTCGCTTGTTCGAGGTTGTCCAAGCAATGTGGACACCCTCGTTTCTAACAAGTCAATCCGTTGAAGAAGAAGCTCGCCGACTCCCACAACCAATCGACGTGTACCATCGCTCGTTTCGCTTGTGTAATGTTAGCATTGGTCTCGGTAGGCTCGTGTCTGGTAGCATCCATACATTTCTAGTGCCTTGAAGGCCACAGAGAGCTTGATGTTCAGGAACGCAATTCGATCCCTCAACATCATGACATCGTCTTTGACGAGGAGAAACCATCGAAGATTGTAGATAGGGCCTCGATTGAGGCCATATGTCGCCTGACGTTCCAGCAGTCGCAGGCAGTCTTCGAGGACGGCGGTGAAACTGCCGAGGACATGATGAAAGTTGTTGGCTGTTGCGGTAGTCGGCCTGTTGCTGAGGAGTGATCCACGGCGTGCTTGTCCGATAGCTCCAGCGAGATTATGGAGGTTATTGGTCAAGTCCTCGATGTCTTGTCGAAATTCGAGGTATTGCTGGTGAGCATCGTGGACGTCGCTCCATCCGATCTCGATGACCCTGTAGGCGAGAGCAAGAGCACCATGAATTTGCGATATCTCAAAGGGCAGCGACATCGCTCCACCTCAGGGAAGAGAACACGAACTCAGACGTGAACAGATCGAAGTGACGGGGCCATGTGGGGAGCAAAGAGCGAGGACAAGATTGGCAGGTGGGAAGGGCACCAGTTAAACGGCCCTGCCCCTTCAGTGGAGCGCAAGACACGAGGGAAGACACACAGGCAGAAATTGAAAGAGAAGGAAAGAACGAGGGATGACACCGGGGAAAGAGGGCAAGCGAACACCCCGCATTCTCTGATTTCCTTTTCCAGGCTACACCAGAGCCTTGTGTCCTGTGCCGTCACCCGAAACATGGCATTTTCAATCGTCCGCCCTGAAAATCGAAGAAGCTGGTTAACAGCAATCAAATAACGTGGGAGGCGCGCTCACCCGCACAGGCACAGCATCGACTTGCAGTGTCGCAAGGCAGACTCCTGAAAAGGCATTCGCAATTGACTTGGTCACCGGGTTCCAGATACGCCCACCGATGCGGGTGGCTGAAAGCGCTGGACGGCGCAGCTCTCGCTAGTTTCAGCTGAAGGTTGAGAACCAAGAAATCGCGCTTCTATTCTCAGAACGGTTTGGCTCCGTCTGCATCTGTGTCCAATCGGCTTACATTCTCAGTCAATAATTCTTAAACACAGTAGCTCATATGTCGGGAATGCTATGCAGGAGGCAGCCTACGCTTGGCCTCTGTCGGTGACTATGGCGGAATGGTGAGTTTTGCTCCGGTGACCACACAAGGCTCCGGTTGACCACGATAGAAATGAGAAAGGCGAACCTTCCCCGCATTCCGCGACAAGAATCGTGTCCCTGAGTTCCATAAGCCCTAGATATCCCGGGTTTTCGAGATTCAACAGCTTTTTCTTGACACTTGTTCAACAACAACAATGACGGCTATTCACCCTTGAGCATACAAAGTGTTTTCTAAGGTACCATGTATCAGCAGACAGCCACCATGGATCCAGAGCCCAACACAGGGTTTGGTTTCAACCAGGCACAACCTCAACCAGAGACATCAGACTGGGCCCCAGGATTGGATCCTCAAGATCAACAAGCACTCTACGAAGCACGAGAAGATCATGATGCCATTGTCGAAGAGATACCATCAGAAAAAGACAGTCTAGGCCGCTTCTCAGTGCTCTGTCTGTTATTCAACCGGATGATAGGGTCTGGAATCTTCAACGCCTCTTCCCAGATTTTCTACAACACTCAGAGCATAGGCGTTGCGTTGCTACTGTGGCTTTGTGGTGCTGCTGTTGCCTTGTCGGGGGTGATTCTCTATATCGAGCTTGGTTTGACAGTTCCAAGATGGCAAAGACCAGATGGTACCAAGATTTCAACCCCACGAAGTGGAGGTGAACTGCCCTATGTGAGTCGTTCGCTCAACAAGATGATGTCAAAGAAAATACTGACAGAATGTAGTTGAATTACTTTCTGAAACTGCCTCGGTTTCTCGCCACATGTCTCTTTGGCGTGTCTTTCCTTGTCTTCGGCAATACGGCAACAAACTCGATTGCCTTTGCCGCAGCTGTCCTCCAAGCATCTAATACCAGTCAGACAGCAGGTCGAATGGTGGCCATCGCCCTAGCCGTCAACACCTTTTCCTGTTTACTCCACAGCATGTCCCGAAAATGGGGCATCCGGCTTAACAACGTTCTGGGTTCTCTGAAATTGATCATGCTCGTCTTGATGATCATCTTTGGCCTTCGCTGGCTAAACCTGGATGTGGCAAGAGACAATTTTGATTCGAGCACAACCATGAAGAGGGCTGACAACACTCAATGGGGAGTGTACAAGTATGCAGAGGCGTTGATATATGCCATCTTCCCATTTGGCGGGTTCCACCAAGCCAACTATGTTCGTCTGCTTCCTCACTTCTTGTGGTTTCTAAAAGCAACTGACAACCGAGTAGGTTCTAGCCGAGATCAGGGCACCGCACAAGAACTTTGCCCGAACATCAGGTTACGGAGTCTTGTTCATCTGTTGTCTCTTTATGACTATCACCATCCTCTATGTAAGAAATGCCTTCTTCTTGACTTCCAAGTCCTTGCACCAATAAACTGATCATGAAAAGGCCTCAACAATCCCCAAGGCAGTCCTTTTCACGGCCGACCTCGACATCGCGTTCAACTTCTTCACCCGCACAGTCGGATCTGGTGTAGCTGAAAGCACGGTCAAGGCCGCCTGCGGTTCGCTCCGGGCACTTTCTGCCATAGGCAACGTCATTGTCTTCACCTTCACTGCCGCCCGCGTCAAACAGGAGGTTGCCAAGGAAGGTGTCCTCCCCGGCAGTATCTTTCTGGCTTCCTCCTATGAGTTCACTTTCCGCCATGGGTTCCGCCGTATCCCAGACCATCAAGCAGGCGGGTTCTTGCACACTGAAAAATCGCCCGCTGCAGCGCTGGGGCTGCACTGGACCGTCACCTCTATTCTTATCCTTGCTGCCATGTTGTCGACTGACGGCGAGATCTTTTCCCATCTGCCAGGTTACTCGCTGCTGCTGATGGCGTACGCTTATGGACTGGATGTGATTTGGTTCTCATGCATTGGGGTGGGAATGCTGTATCTCCGTTTGTGGCCTGGGTCGAACTGGAGATACAAGTCCCCCATCCCACATGTAGTGGGGATTATTGCCGCGGTCATCTTTACTGCTACCAATATCGTGCCGTTAGTGACGATCTGGATTTATGATCCCGCGCAGAGGTATATTGCGCACTCAAGCGACAAGGTGGATTGGTTTGCTCCCCAAATGACGGCTATGGCCGTGTTGGTGGCGGCAGGGCTGTACTGGGTTGGGTTCAGGACTTGGTTGTGGCAGAAGAGAGTAAAGGAGGGGGTAATCTGGGAGGTGGTGAGAACACCTATCTTCTGGGCCGGAACACAAGGGCAAGGACAAGGTCAGCAGCAAGGGGGAACCCAAGGACAACCTCAACTGGTGCAGATATATGAGATTATCAGGTTCAAGTGGAGGGTTTGGACTGGCGATGAGGAAGAAGGTCGTGGGTCTGAGAAACAAGAGGGACAGCAGCAGAACGGTTTCTGGGAGGACGATGGACAAATGGGTAATGATTATGCAAATGGTAATGGGGTGTATCTTACAGATATGGGACATGGGGGCGGAAGTGGGAACCTGCTGAATCAGCACCAACATCAGGGGTATCAAGGTCATGGGCAGGCATATTGAGGGCATTCAGGGCGTCTTTCCTTTTCTTGTCTTCAATTTCCAGCAACTAATCAGGTCAATATACAAGCATTTTCTGTTTCTCGTTGCGATCTAGCCGGCTTTGCAACACATTACCTAGCTGGGTTCTAGTCACTGCCAGCAAACACCAAATATTGTTCTCCGGGAATTAATGCACAATCTCATGTGACTCAAATTACCATGACACATCCAGCCTCTTGAACAGCGACTTTATAAACACGTCCCACACCGCATGCCCCAGCGAAGTAGCTTACTCTACAGATTCATCAGTGATAAGTCGCGCCGACGTACTATAATAGAGCATCGGTACGTCACCCACGTTCCCCTCCCGATATTGACTTCGCTTTTCCCCTTTTTCCCTTTTTCCATTCACTGTTTTGCACAACTTTTCTTTCCGCTCAAACAAGTAACTTGTAGGAAGAGAAGGCAAGGTACTTCCTACAGGTTTCTGTGGAAGCACACCGGCCGTCAGGGAGTCGCGTGATGTAGTGATGTCTCGACGGCGGACTCCATCCAAGAAAGGGCGTGGTGGCAGAGTGGTCTAATGCGCAAGACTAGAAATCTTGTTCCTTCGGGAGCGTCTGTTCGAATCAGGCCCACGTCGAGATGAAGATCTTTCTTTTGGTGGGAATGTTTTTTTCTTACATGTGGAGTGTAAGCTATTTCTGGTTAGAGTGTCCTTTTTTTGGTGGTGAGGGTTTTGCTCGACTCGCGGGCATTATTAAGTTGATGTTTTGAGTGCCCAGTCTCAAAACTCACTCTCAGAGGAGTGTCAGAAGAGCCTAGAGGGATTTCAGGTTGTTTTTGGATCGTAAAAAAGTAATAAGTAGGAGAAAGTGCTGCAAGCCCACTGAACCCCCCTTTTCTTTCTGCTACATAGCCAACGAGGCATCTTCCCCCGCCAAAACAACAGGACACAACTAACTGACCTTATCCATACAACATGCTCTTGTTGTTCGGAAAGAGAAGAGGAAAATTTACAAAAAATGAATGTGGTTGACTCTCCCGCCGGGAATTGAACCCGGGTCTCGAGCGTTGTTGGAATGACAAGCTCACATACTGACCACTATACTACGGAAGATTTATGAGTGTTGACACTCATCGTAGCTTGCCGTTTGGCTGCGGAGTTAGCGTAAATACTTTAGCCTCCTACGCCCCTTCCCATCACCCCTTCCTTTCTCTGTTGCTCAACATGTGGAACACACAATGCCATGAGAGTGTGTTGCTGATCTGGAAAAGGTCGTGTCACGAACCCAACCGAACGCTTGCGCAGCTCCTCACCCTCCACCACTCCAGAGGTCCGTCCCGTGGATGTCGTGAGTGTGTGTGTGTTTGTGTGACTGACTCCTGACTCCAAAGCATTCTGCGCTTTTGCGCAAACTTATCGCTCTCATCGCAGAGCCTCATCCCCCTCTAACAGGAACTTCGCCCCCCCCCCCCCCAATCCGCCGCCGCGACAGCACGAAAGGAAAGCGATGACGCCGAAGGACCGAGATAGCCCCTCCCCCGCATTGTCCTGAACGGGGGACAAAGTCAGCAGCAGCAGCAGCACTGCATGAGCTGAAACGATGGCAACAAAGTCTAGTGTTGTATTGGAAGGATCTTGTGGAAGACCTCTGCAGATATGGACTGCACGGCATCAAAGCTTGCATGTGGGACGGGTAACATCATAGAACTACCGGAACGGGCCAGTGCCTTCACTTTTGGTGGACGAGAAACAAAATCGGGCCAATCAGACTCCCTTGGTTGACCGGATTTTTCAGTCTTTTGTCTGACGAAGCTTCTGGCTATTCTGTGTGTGATGTTGTGCTGTTTTGCAGTTTGAGTGATGGCCACAGAGCAGCTGGTGGTGGTGGTGGTGGGGTGGCGTGGTGACATCTCTTTCGTCCCCCGGGGCACCAATTAATTTGGCAGCCAATGCCTTCCATGCAAGAAAAATTATTTATTTATCAGATATGACCTGCCGCATATTTGCCAGCCGGAGTGCCCGGACAGGCCGGATAGTTTGATGTACTAGCTGACATCGATATTCCTTCACGGCCGTGAGAAATGCGGCCAGGAGTCTGGTGACTGAGTGAGGGATGATAAGATACGAAATGTAAAAAAAATAATGCGGGGTAATCCTCATGATGCACAGAAGGAGCGACGATTTGGGGGCTGTGAGGGAGGGGTAGACCCTGAGGGGGAATTGGGTTGTTTGGTTGGCCCATCAGGGTGCTCTGTGATAGACGGACAGGTAATGATCAAGAAAATCATTGCATTCATGTTCAACTATCGTACCGAAGTGCTACCATGCTTCTGATCAACAGTTTGCACAATGCCTATAAGAGACATAAGGAAATGTCAACAGACTAGTAATGAGTGTTCCCACCAAATCCATTGCACGATGACATGATGAAGTTAGAGACATCAATGGTGGAGAAAACGAGACAGCGAAAACATATGAGACACATCAAACCCCAAAGTCCTCCGCTTCGTCCGTACCATGCTCTACCTAGCCGGCTGCGTGTTGTTCAACCAAGATACTGCGGATACATCGCACCACCTCCAAGAGCAGCACCAACCACAGCCCCAGCAACCTGGTGAAGACCAGATGTTCCTCCCCTGTCGGAGCAGGTAAAGTAGGCCGAGTCGGTGCTGAAGCTGTCGTTGCCGCAGCCCAAGCCCATATGACTGGCATCAAAAACATTGTCGAGCGCCAGGGGCCCGGCCATGAGATCAGTCCACAGTTCCGCACTGTTGTGGTTGCCCTTCCACTCATCCATCAAGTTATTGTAACTAACTGGCTTGACCTCAGGTTCAGGACTGACCGCCCTCGCCGAGACCGACGGAGGAGGCGACGGCGCTGCACCTCCCGGAGGGAACAGGTGCTGCTGCTCCTCATTGTAGAGCCACGTCCGCAGGACTTGGTTCTCGACCACCTTGGTGATCTCGATCGACTTCTGCGTCATCTTTTCGTCAAAGTCCTGAAAGTACTGGTCGATGTACTGTTGCAGAAGCGGCTTCACCAGCTTCGGCACCTCTTGCTTGGCAAACTTCTTGAACTCCTCCCAGTCTCTCGACGAACTGCCGCTGTCCTTTTCGGAATCCGCACCGTCTGAGTCGTCGTAGTAAGGAGACGGGATCTTCTCGTTGGGGAAAATGATGCGGTACATCTCCTGCCACTTGTCCTCCTCGGAGCAGCCGGCCTTGGCCCGGAGGTGCAGGAGCTTCTCCTTGTCCTCGGTGATGACATCGGGAATATTGTTCTTCTCGAGCTTGCATGGCTCCTCGGACCGCTGGTGGGCTTTGAGGGCTGCTTCATCCTCAAACTGCTCGAAGCACCGGGCACACGAATTCTTGGCCGAGTGGCGGCGGTAGAGATGCTCCTTCACACGGTGGACGTCCTTCCATCCCGGGCCGCAGCAGGTCTTGATGTGTTTGTATTTGGCTACATTGTGCTTGAAGAAGGGGCAGGCGAACCGACGTCCAGCCGTTGCGTCATGCTTGAGCTTCTTCTTGCTCCGTGAGTCGATAGCGTCATCTGTGGCACCAGTAGCGGTGCGGTCGTTGTCAACTGCAGTCTCCTGGTCGTCTCTGGCCCGCTTCGCCACCCGGCGCCTTGGTGCTGGAATGGAGTTTGGGTTTTCAAGGCATTCGTCCAATCTCTTGAGGATGAGAGCCATAGATCTGTCGAGAATCTCTTTCTTTTTCTTTGCGAGGAATAACTCCGAAGGTGTCGGGTTGCCTTTGCCGCGGGATGCCATGAATGGTGACAGGGTCGAATCTGTTTACACTGAAGACCCTGGATCTCGGGACATGAGATTCAGGCCATACGTAGCGGTGGGAATCTCAATTCGGGCTGATGGTGTGTCTAGAGCTTGCGTTGATACCGAGGAGTTGCACAACCTGATAACGTTGTGGCAATAAGCAGGCGTATAAGTGAGGGGACCTTGACCGAGAAAGAACTGTGCTAAACCCAGAGAAAGTCTGAATGTTCGGCAAAAAGAAGTACAAATGTCTAGAATGCGTCAAATGTGTCAAATAAAGGTAACGCTGAACCCGGGAACTTAGAGTGGGCGTAGCAAGAAAGCAGATCATGGTGAAAGATACCATGACTCTCAGACGGCATTATATACTTGAGCCGTGATCCATTTGCGCAAATGCGGAGAACAAGCACAGCTCGGGGCTCGCTGATACACACCCTTCCTCCGGGTCCCGAGGAATCAGGACAACCATTCTCCAATGGCGTGCTCCCACTCGGGGCGCATGCATCGGCAGAGTTGAACCACCCTAGGGCCGTTCAAACATTGGACAGGACATCCGATGACACGCAGCACAGGCCCAACAGGGGAAAATCACGCGTTGTGCCTGGTGGTATGCCTATCGTTCTGCAATCCCAAGTGGTGGCTATGCGTGCGCAAGATCCAAGTGCTCAAATGCGAAGGATCTCTTCAGTTGAGAATATTCGAGGATTGTGCTGTAGATAAGGCTGAGTGTGGGGAGCGACACTATTCCCAATCGGACAGCTCGGCAACATGGCAGCTGCTGCACGTGCTTGTTGGTATCGAATTGATCCGGTGATGACGCGCATGACCAATTCAGGGACGTGACTGAGCCGGCGATGTCGGGGACCCGGGCAAGACGATAGGGGCCAGTCGCGTCCATGGGCGAATGTCGCGTTCTGGAAACAGCTCAGTTGCGAACAGGAACCCACACCTGAATCCAAATGTGTCATGAATGACAAGCCAGCTCAGCAATATCACAGCCTCCTTGGCTAAAAGATGTCGTGCTAGAGAGATGGGTCGTCAAGTCTTTTCGCAGAGGCCTGGTCGTTGGACGAGTATTGCGTTCGGGATATGCTCAAACGCGGGCTAGTACTGGAAGACGGCGTCAATATGCTAGCAAGAGTCCCAGACAGATACATTGTGCGCACAGAGTTGCTTCATGAAGATTAACAGAAGCATATGGAGCGCAAAAGATAAAAGGCGAGTCTTTCCTCACAATGCACAGCGACTCCATCGACCAACAACAAATAACAAGCATCACCTCTTTTGCGACCATAAAGCTGTCCACAATAAGACCAGACATTCCCATCTCCCAAGAAACATCAAAATGTCGGAAAGAGTTGGAGCTGGCCTACAACTGTCAGGTGATGAGTGAGTTGAGCGTGTCTTGGCCAACGAAAGATGAGACTAACAGTTCCAAAGATCAACATCGACCGAGAGCTCTTACTCCCTACAGAAGTATTTGCACAGTGACGGTGAGATCCAGGACAGGCTGTTGAAGGGCTTAAATCTCGCCGACATCTTGGGCCGGGCCCGGGCAGTGAGAGATGAGGTGGAAAATCTGATGGACAAAATCTCGCCATCGTCGGATAGTTCCAGCTGAAAGGACGCCGTTTTGGAAATTGTATTATAGGAGTGTAGCGGGTAAATGGGCGTCAATTATGAAAGATTATACATTACTGAACTGGGTTCTGATCGGGTGCGGGTTCCGGCGCCGGTTCTGGCTCAGGTTCTGGCGCAGGTTCTGGAGTTGGTTGCTGTACAGCCTGCGGTGGTGTTGGCGGTAGAGGTTCAAAGTTGGAGATTGGCCCAAACGCCTGGTATCTTGTTAGTCTGAACTCATGTCACGATTCCAGCAACTTACTGCAGAATCAAGGTCAAGCCAGTCAGTAGTCTTCCACTTGTCCCATAGCCGATAGACCATTAGGGGAGGTGGCGGTTCGGCAACATCAGCAGGGGCTTGATGAGGGAGGGCGTGACGGCCGAAATCGGCTTCCCAGTGAGCACGCAATGCGTCTTCCAGCAACTGCTCATTGGGAGACTGAGCATCCCCATCTTCGCTTCCGTCTTCCTGGCCTTGACGTCCAGCTTGGGCCTGTGGCTGACCCTGCTCGGCTGGTGCTTGCCTGCCCCCGCTCACTTGACGGACTGCCTCATCTCGGAGTTCTTCCAGAATTATGGCCCATCTACGGGACGGTGAGTAGCGATTCGTCTGTCCCGAAAGTGCAACAATGGCCTTGTCTGCGATCTCAGTGAGTTTCGAGTCCATCTTACCATAGCCCCTGAAGTGAGTGCCCCCGTACATGGCTTGCCGTGACCGGATGTGCGGAAGGAGATAGATGACTGCGGCGGCGCAAAAGCAAACGTGATGGGCAAAAAAGATGGCCTGGTAGTGACTTTTATCCCTCTTGTCTTGATCCCGCGCCAACGCAAGGCACATGTTCAGGGCGATGCGAGCTGCATCAAGCATTTTACGCACAGCGGCGTCGGCAGTCTGTTTCTTCTCCCCATCAGCCGGGTACGGTGCTGTCATGAATGGTCGGTATATGAGAATCGAGGCGTGGCAGTGAGCCAGGGTTAAGAGAGTAGACTGCCGACGGAAAATGGTGTGCAGCATGGAAGGCTTGAGGTGGCACATCATGAATGGTAGCTGTTCCTTCCACTGTTCCAACTCATTTCCAAACCGCCAAGCGCTCTCCAGCCTCCACTCATGGGGAATCTCACGAAACGTATACACATCGCGCATGACCTTGTCAATGATTTGGTTCAACTTGGCTTGCTCCGTCCCCGCTTCCAAGTAACAGTCACCCAGATGGGGTCGGAAGGGTCCCTCAGGACCCATATCCTCATCGTTGACGGGGTCCGGAAACTCCTGATCGACCGATTCGTTGGAAAAGTGGCCGGGCCTACCACACATCAGAGATATCTCCTTGTCGATGATGAAAGCGGTCCAAAAAGTACGCCTCTCGCACTGGATCTTTGCATAATCTGGAGTGACGGTCACATCCCGCCCAAGGCCGCGATTCCTACCTCGCCGGCGATGCAGCCCCAGTTGGGTCAGCATGTGGACGGCATTTCCAAAGATATACCAAGCTTGGCTGAGGCGACATGTGCAGAGTAGGTACAATACTTGTAGGAGACGAGCCTGGATGGATTCCAGCTTTGGTGGGCCCGGTTCAGAGTCAGTCAGCCGAACGGTCATCAGGAACAGTTGGTCTCCCATGTTTAGTGTCCAGAGACGATCCCACATCTTGTGTTTCAAGGCCTCCCGCCATGGCCGATCGTAAAACATGGTGCCGATGGCCATGCACATGAGCGCGATGGTTGCTTTCGCTGGGCCGAGGTCTTTGTCCAGTGGTGTATTCGCAGTCCAATTCTTCCATACCCGCTCCAGCCACGACTTGACGGTGGGCCGATGCAAAAAGTGAAACGTCTCGGTCCATCCATTCTGAAAGGCGTTCAACATCTCGAACCACTTCCCTGGGCTCTCGGGAAACTCCAGGGGTCTGGTTGTGTCAAACGGTTGATCACTAAGTGGGAGAACGAGGTCTCCCGGAACGCCATACTCTTGTCCGTAACGACTTGGCGTGGCGTGATAGCGGCACATCCTCTCCCAAGCCTTGTGAAGAAATACTAATGGTGGTGTCTCGGGGTCTGCATAACGATTTGGTAGCATGTAGTTTTCGTGGTCCTGAAGAGGAATGCGCCGCACAGCGAACCCTCCTCTGGACTCGGCGGCCTCGTTCTCTTGGTCATTTTGCAGTTCTGTTTCGTCTCCCTCAGCCTCAGAGCCCTCGCCCTCGCCCTCACCCTTCTCGCCGCCTTCGCCTGGTGGCATCGAGTCTCGTTGCTTTGCGCGTAGCCTAAACGTGCACGCAACACGACTGTTGAAGCAATTTTCACACGGCAGCTTGCCCGAGCAAGACACTTGCTGCGTCCGGCAGAGATCACAAGCACGTAACGCCCAGCTCCTGTCACGAACCTCCCTCCCAAACTCGTCGACTGGCTGGGCGAGGTTGCGAGCTGCACCATCAGCGGGAGGAGGCGGGGGTGTCTTCGCGATGCCTCTGATATACGGTCGATCATAGGTGCACCCCCTGTCGCGCTTGGTGCAGTTGTTGCATGGCTTGAAGCCGCTGCACTTCATGCGTTTGCCGTGGCATTGGTCACAAGAGCGCGAGATACGCTGCTTCTTTTCCTTGGGCGAGTCTGTCGATGCATTGGCATTGGCTTCGGCTTCGGCAGCTTTGGACTTTCGCTTGCCCTTCTTCTTGGGACCCGGTTCGGCAATGCGGGTTTCTGGCAGGGCATTGCGGTGGACTGGAGGGGCATAGGGAGCCTCGAGTGCGGTGTAAGTAGGCGGAGCGAATTGCTGCTGGCTGTGTTGGTCGGACATCTTGTCGTCCAGCTTGGCCACCAGCACCTGGGGGGAGGCGGTCTGGAGCGCGTCGACGCGTCGTTGTGTTCGGGTTGACGGATAGACGGCGCTAGCCCCCATGCACTGAAAATGCCACGAATTTCTCCTGTCAAAAAGTGGGGTCCGGGTTATGTGTACCAGAGCTGACTAACCACACCGTCTCCCGAACCGGCTAAACTACCCGGTGGGTAAGGGGTCTACTTCTCAAAAGCAGGGACAACACTTCTTCAGTCCTTCTGCATTGGAGCTCTCCATTGACATTGTGTCTTCGCATTTGTTACTAAGTATTTATCTGCTTTGAATAAGTGCTATCAATTGACTTTGCCGTGTAAGCATCAACAGAGAAACTTCGATCAACATTCTCGACTCCCGATGACAGCCGTGAGCTCCTTCCCGGTTCGGCAGTTCCTGAATGGCTCGGCTCATCACCACCTACCGATTGGCTGTCGATGACCTTCTATTTCCTTTGCGCAACATCCATCCTGAATGGCTGGGCGATCAATTTCACGGGAGGCCTTTCCTGATACGGATACCGTACTCTAGTGTACAAGTGCAACTGCTCTTCTCAGTCTTCCAGACAATACTGGTCTCCTGCTCTGATCAATGGAAATGCTTCCATGGAGCTTCTCCAATTCTAGGCGAGCGGGTCACCGTGGACCGTGGACCGTGGGGGGTTCTTTGTTACGTCACAACGGTCACCCGCATAGCGGACAGTCGATCTCTTTGCGCCTCGGACTTCCAACCTCTCGACGTTCCCCCCGCAAACGGGGACGGTTTGGGTTTGATGCAGCAGTCACATGGAGAGGTCTGAGGCGGGGTACACTTACATACATAGCTTACCTATTGCATCCCTTCCGTCGTTTCATCACTTCAGTAGCGTATAACCATCTTGGAAGCTCTGATAACCTGTTAACTGTCCCATATCTTGTCCGTTGCTGAAGATTCTCTATTCTGTATTCGTACACCTTCACAGTTCACCACAACCATGTCGCCGGCAACCATCCGCCTCGGAACCGCGTCACCTAGCACGCAAGCTACTACCTCCGAGACCATCGCTCAGCTCGAACGGATTGCCCGTCGCGCCGCATCCAAGAAGATTGACATTCTCCTACTCCCAGAAGCCTACATTGGGGGGTATCCTCGCGGGACACACTTTGGCTGCGTCATTGGCTCTCGCACTGCTGAAGGCAGAGAAGAGTATCTCCGGTATTTCCAAAATGCCGTCGACCTGGGCGATACTGTTGGTGACGGAGTTGGTGCCGGGGAAGCCTGGATCAAGCGCACTCTGCCGGGAGATGCTGTCCCCGGATCGAACCAGGATGGCACGGCACCTTCAGCAAACAGACGAGGTGACGGCACCAGGGAACAGCTGGAGAGAATTGCTCGTGAAACCGGTGTCTTCATTGTTACCGGCCTGATAGAGAAGGCTGGAGGAAGCATGTACTGCTCTGTAGTCTACGCTTGTCCTAAGCTAGGGATTATTGGCAAGCGCCGAAAGGTCATGCCCGTAAGTTAACCCTTTTCTGGCCGCATTTTACCACTCAATACTAACCTCCAAACATCAGACCGGCACCGAACGCCTTGTCTGGGCCCAAGGTTCCCCTGCTACCCTCCGCGCTGTGAGCACCATCATCCGCGGCGTCCGTATCAACCTGGCTGCAGCGATCTGCTGGGAGAACTACATGCCCCTAGTCCGTCAATCTCTCTACAGTCAAAACATCAACCTCTACCTCGCCCCCACCGCCGACGGCCGCGACACCTGGCTATCCCTGATGAGAACAGTAGCCATCGAAGGCCGCTGCTTCGTCATCTCCTCCAACATGGCCGTCCCGCCAAACCCCTCCACCACCTCCACATCAATCCCCCACGAGTCCACCAACGGGCACCCCAACCCCACCGACTCGTCCACCATCTTCACCGAAGAAGCCATCCACGACGACGACAACACATCCGTCTTTTCCGGCCCCTCCCCCTTCGCCCCCAAACACCACAGCAACAGACGCGCCTCCTGTCTCACGGAAGAGGGCTTCGAAATCGCCCTCCCCCGTCCAAAATCTCCCGCCCCCACAGCCCGCAGCACCCCCTCCCCCACCCGCACCAGCACCTCCACCGTCAACACCCTCACCCCCTCCTCCAAACGCCGCACCTCCGTATTCGACGAAGACGGCAACGAAATCGTCCTCTGCTGCAAAAAACCCTCCCACGCCCCTTCCTCGCAACCAATGCCGCCCCCTTCAAAAACAACAACAATAACAACATCCTCAAGAAGGGAAGGAATCGCAGCAACCAACGAGTGGGTCTGCAAAGGCGGCTCCTCCATCATCTCCCCCTTTGGCGAGGTCCTCTCCGGTCCTCAGTGGGAAGACAACCAGGGCATCATCTGCACCGACGTCGACTTTGAGGACTGCATCCGCGGCCGGCTCGACCTCGACACGGCGGGGAGCTACTCGCGCAACGACTCGTTCGAGTTCAAGGTCAAGGGGTTGGATCTGAGTCCTTTGCCTTATTAACACAACGCCTATATTACCGTTCCGATGAGAGATAATAGGCGGTGATATCTAAAACATCATAAAAGCTTGTATTTGTGTATTTTGTAAAATTTTGAAGAATTCGGGTATCATGGATTTTGTCTTCAGTGTGTGTGTGTGTATAATAAGAAACAAGATAACAACAAAATGTCAAATCCCAGTGTAACAAAAACTTCAAGATATAAATGCTTGCGCAATCCTTGCCATTTGTCTGTTTTAGTGGAAAAGCAAAGAGCGAAAAAAACGAAAAAAGGAATGGATATCGGCACTGGAACAGAGAACGCATAGAGCAAGGAAAAAAAGAAAAAAATGAGAAGCCAGTTTCCTGACAATGATACAATCAGCTCCCAAGGAAAACACCATTACCACCCACTGTAGTTATTGCAATAACGAAAAATGCAACGAATGAATCGAGAAAAAACTCCAGACTACCGCCCCTTGCCCGCAAAATAATACCAAAACGCTATCCCGCCTCATCCCAAACGTCAAACTCATTCCTTCCCGGTTGTAGCAACTCCATTCACACCCTCCTCCTCAGCCTCAACATAAGCCGTCACCTCCTTAGGACTAGTCAACGGACTCGGCGCCGCTGCCGTTCCGGCAGTATCGCTCCTCTGGAACCCCCCGATACTCCCATTGATACTCTCCGCCCTTCCATGCCCCAACAGCCCGCTCCTGACGCTGGCCGTGTCCCTGTCACCACCCACCACACTACCGAGGCCTTGCTTCGCATAAAAGCTGTTCCTCTCACTGCTCACACCAAAGTTCCCCGTCGTTGCCGAGTAGATGCTCGCCCGCTCGGCACCACCGACTCCACCCGTACCCGTCCTGTGGAGCCCGGGAGTGGTGGGTACGCCCGGGGCCTCCAGGTTGGCGCTTAGCACGCTCAGAGGCAGGGATTCCCTACTTCCTCCCCACAGCGAGGATGGGGCCAGCGCCCGCACTGAGGCGTCCGTGTCAAAAGAGCGGCGGCGGCCTCGCTTGGAGGAGGAGGCGAGGGTCAAGATGGAGGCGTTGTCGGTGAGGAGATTATTGGCTGTGGCGGTGTGATAGGTTGTTGGGTGGCCAGTGGTGTTGGCGCCCGAGGTTGCGAGGTGGGCGGGGATGGCAGAGGCTGGGGAAGCGGTGGGAAAGGGTTGGTTGAAGTGGATGATGTGCGAGTTGGACTGATTGCTATTGCTGGCTGGGATTGCGTTTTGTCCGCCACCGCCAACCGTGTTTGGAGCAGCGGTTTGGATTGTTGTGAGGGTTGTGGTAAGAGACCTTACCGAGGGCGCCGGAGACGAGAAGGTGCTATCGCCACCTCGCCGACCATTTACGGTGCAGGTTGTGTTGCTAATTGAAGGTACGCCGCGGGAAGTCGCCGTCATCGACCGCGGTGTATCGTGCTCGGTTGATACTGTCGGCGCCATGGATCGAGCACCCACTGTGGGTGGCGGTTGCCCTTCATCGGATATCCTGACTGATGGATTTTGATCTCTCGACACAATACTCGACGATCGCCTGCTGGGGCCCGTGGATTCCGTGTATTGACTCTCTCGATTCGTCGTAACAGGCGCAGCGCGACCGGACTGGGGGTAAGGGTTGTTATTCTTCGGGGGGGACGCCTTTGCACTGTCCTTGGAATGTCGGTGGCCGTCGCCAGTAGAAGAAGCCTTGAAGTTGGCCAGCTTCTTCATCAACGTGGAGAACGGGCGCCGGCGGCCTAATCGACCTGGGCGATCTGGCATCGTGTAAGCTTTGCTGTACCGCTAGAACGAGCCAAACAAAAGCGATGTCGAGAGCTGACAGGCAATTGGCGTCGAGATGTTGAAAAATTAGCTGGGGAAAGGGTCTTATTTACCATGAGCCGCAGCTGCAGTCTCCGTCATCGCAGGAAATACGGTACGCTAGGGGTGGGGTAAACGTTTCGACCTTGCGCAACGACGAGGTTGATGGAAAGAAGGTGGTGGGTGTGGGCGGTGGCAGGCCAGTTCTAAGCGCGACCGCTTGATCTTTGTTGGTTTCTGGGACACGTCGGGGGTAATATAATGGGTGACAGTTCCGATCGAAGAAATGCGGTCGTTGTAGAGGAGACAAGCTGGAGCGACTCGGCGAGCGGGTTTATCTTTTGGTCCCTTCGACGGGGCGGTTCATGAATCGTTTGAGAAGCCGCGCGGAGAGGTCGCACAGGCCGTGGCGTCGCCGGACCACCTAAACGGTAGAGACGTGTTTTCGGAGGTGGCGCGCAGCTCAGCCCTGGAGATGAATGGCTTATGTACTGAACAATGGCGGAGCCAAGAAGCGTCGCTGTTATCTACTGCGTAGAAGCTCAGAAATGTCCCAAGCTTTCGGTTGTGGTTCCGCACACTCCACAGGGGTTTTTAATGTCGAAGCCGGGCTCCAGCACTCCCGGGGTGCCGACACAAGATGGTGTGGGGCCCATCCACAACGCTCTTGGCACGTCACGTGTTACTCCATACGCTCCCCTTGCACTCGACCTTCCCATTTCACGACTCCCTTTTAAGGTTGCATGCAGGTCCACAGCGTCTACCTCTCTAGAACTACAATTCCTTGGCTGGGTAACGAGATGTCGGGCTCACAAACGCCATGTCGATACAGCAGCTGCCCGGGGACGTTGTTGCTCAAATTAAGTCATCTGTCATCATTACCTCGCTGAACAATGCCGTCTGTGGACTGCTCCGAAACTCTCTAGATGCCGGGTCTACCAACATAAACATCTCAGTCGACTATGGTCGTGGAAACTGCTCTGTTGAGGACAATGGCGTTGGCATTCCTCCATCCAATTTCCATGAGGGTGGGGGATTAGGTCAACTCTACTGTACGTCACCTGTCGCTCAAACACTTCTGTTGGAGTTTGATCTGACATTGTCGCCTAGATACTTCCAAATACCCGCCTCTTGCTGCTTGCCATGGCAAACACGGCGAGTTCCTGGCATCGTTAGGAGCGCTCTCTCTGTTGACCATCACGTCACATCACCGTGATTATCGGTCACACAATTCGCTCACCCTTCACAAGTCCAATGTGGTGGCACGAAACATTCCAGTCCTACCTGACCAGCGGTTATTGGGATTTCCCAGCGGAACACATGTTATTGTCCGCGACCTTTTCGGTTCCATGCCTGTCCGTGTCAAGCAGAGAGCTACAGAAGTTGAAAGGTTGGGCACAACTCGGTACTTTGACCAACTGATTCATGAAGTTGTTTCTCATCTTCTTGCTTGGCCAGGGGAAGTTTCTATCAGTCTCCAGGACTCAATTGCTCAACGAACTGTTTCTCTTCACTCATCTGCGATTGCTGATACAGACAAGCATGAACGTCGGTCGGCTCGAGATATTGTCGTACGAACACCCAAACTTCTCTATGCAGCATCGTTAATCGAGCACGAACACCCAGAATCGTGGGTTTCCATTGGTGCCACCGCCCCGGGCATCACAGTACGAGGCTGCGTGTCACTAGAACCGGCAGCTACCAAGAGGGTGCAGTTCATTACTCTTGGCGTCCAACCATTTCTCAACGAAGGACGCTCCAATTCTTTCTATGATGAAGTGAACCAGGTGTTCGTCAACTCCAGCTTTAGCACCATCGAGGAAGTCGGTGTTGATGACGATGGCCGCCCTCAGAAAATGGCCGGTTTTACCCAGAAAGAGCTGAAGCCAAGGAAAGGTGTTGACAGGTGGCCCATGTTCTTCTTCCAAATCATACTGGATGGCAAGATGCAAGCTGAGGATGCTGATGACTTTCTGGATGAAAGACGGCCAAATCTGTCCATCATTGTCGACCTTCTTCAAGTAATGGCATACGAGTTCTTGAAGAAGCATATGTTTCGACCAAAATCTGTCCATGCCATCAAGCGGCTGAAAGCTGGAAAGGATCCTACTTCTGACCTTTTATCAAGGGAAAATCAGAAGCCAGGTACAAGCTTTCCGACGACCAAGGCGGCCCCAAGCCTCAGCATCCGCACGAAAGCTTCACGGAAATCGAATACACGTGCTTCCGGGACGCGCTCTGCATCGCCATTTTCCTCATGGTCCAGAACTAAGACTGTTATCCAGCCAGAGGGTGAGCTGAAGAGAACAGCGTCTTTCCCTCTGATCCGTACTTTGAGCGGCACATCGTCGGCTGAGTCTCCCGGCGCGGTTTCTGAGAGATCGGAAATAGTTGCAAGGCCACCTGGCTTGGGCGCACACGGATCTGGCGAGCCCATGGTTTGGATCGACCCCGCTACCAAAATCAAGTCAATCATTGATCCTCGAACTGGGTTCGCTATCAAGCCAACGCACAATATCAATAAAAGGCCCAGAACGGAGCAAGTAAGAAGCTCAACAGGACTGAGAAATTGGAAGCCTGCGACAGGTAACCGAGGCCAGTCTTTCTTTCTGCCAACTGAGCAACCCATTCCTCGCCTTCCACAGGAGTCAGATACTCTTGGCTCTGAAAGGGCGGACCATCTTTGTCACGGACTTGGGACAGTCACTCTCGAGAACCGTAACAACACCGTCTCGACAGCGTTAGAAGGTCGAATCTCCAAAGAAACTCTCAGGAACGCCGAAGTAGTAAGCCAAGTGGATGATAAGTTTGTGTTGGTGAAAGTCTTCGTCAATGAAGCACCATTTCTGGTGATCATAGACCAACATGCCGCTGACGAGCGTTACCGAGTCGAGAGCCTTCTGAAGGAGTACTTTGTGCCGGATCGCACCGATGTTGGACACCTAGTGGCGGCTACAACTCGTTTGGACCAGGCCTTGTTTTTTGACTTGTCAAAGCAAGAAGGAGAGCTGCTCATGAGGTTCAAACGGCATTTTGCCTACTGGGGTGTTGTCTATGAGGTGGCAAGCCAAGACCAGTCATCGAAAAGTACGGTTGAGGTACAAGCCTTGCCGCCCAGTATCTTGGAACGATGTCGGCTTGAGCCGAGGCTCCTTGTCGAGCTTCTCCGAAACGAGATCTGGAAACTGCATGAAAGCCCCAGCAGACAGGCCGGCATAGTGTCACTGCTCCGGATTGGCGACGAGGCCAATCATCAGTGGTTCGCAAGATTCCACAACTGTCCGGAGGGTATCATCGAGTTGATCAATTCCAGGGCCTGCCGAAGTAAGTTTGCCTAGCCTGATAATGAGGGCCGAGCTAACCAGCACTTGCAGGCGCCATCATGTTCAATGATGTTCTTACCACGGAGGAATGCTCGGAGCTTGTGCAGAAATTGGCTTCATGTGCCTTCCCGTTTCAGTGTGCTCACGGCAGGCCGTCGATGGTGCCACTGGTGCATCTCGGGCCGAGCAGCAATCTTGGGACTTTTGGCCTGGCCCGAGAAAAGGAGGGGAAGAAGCGGCTATTGCGTGACATCCGGAAGTGGAAGGACAATATGAGCAGGGCAAATCAAAATTAAAGGCGCATTCATGTAGGAGTACAATAGTAACATGTGGTGGTTCTTTTGGCGAAATAGGATGAGTCACACTGTGGCAGCCCACCTTTGTAGAGTGTTTCGGGCCTTCATATTCAACAACAGCCACAACAAGCTGCATGGCGCAGCGGAAGCGCGCCGGGCTCATAACCCGGAGGTCACTCGATCGAAACGAGTTGCAGCTAATTCTTTTGCATCTTTTTTTGCACCTTCCATCTTCACTGCGGACCTTCTGTTCTAAGATCTTTTGACTTTTGGCCACTCTCAGGGGTTGGCATGTGAGCTGCCTTACTGGGTTAGGGTTGCCACCTTCACGCCGGTTATCTAATCAGTTGCCAAGATTATCTGTGGGGAGCTTGGAGCTCCAACCCCAACAAGGTCCCCAAGTCGGCATCACAAGCTCCAGGTTGCCGTCAACACTTGGAGCGCATGTGGTATCTTGCGTACGGGACCCTTAACTATCTTTGCGCGCACTCCCAGTTGAATATCACAGACATCAGCCTAAAAGCTGAAAGATGCGACCATGGCGCTAACGGTTTGTTTCCGCTGCCCAAACAAGATACCTTGTTTGTCTCCTGTGAACTAACACGATGCCTCCTGCAGTGGCGCTCCTTTGACTTCTTCGAGTCAACACCCATCACGCCCTCCGACCCTTCCTCCCGCTCCTTTTTCGACAACCCGGCGCACTTTTCCCAGTCGATCGCCTCGGTCTGCTCCGGCTCCGAGTCCTTGTTTCTCGGCGGTTTCGACGGCACGGTCCGCATCATCGGCCCCAGCTTCAAGATCCTGCGACAGTTCACCGCCTACGACAATGGCAGCTCCGTGACGCACATGCGGCAGGTGGAGGGGACGAGCTTGCTCGTGACGATAGGAGAGGGCGGCGCCGGGGAGGATCTCGAGCCTGGACAGCCGGTTATCAAGGTGTGGAGTTTGGATAAAGTCAGCAAGAAGGACGGTGCGCCGGGGCTTTTGAGCAGTGTGACGGTGAATAACGGGAAGAGGCCGTTTCCGATCTCTGCGTTTACCGCGACGGAGGACTTGACGCAGTTGGCGGTGGGGTTTGCGAATGGAGCGGTCACGGTGATTAGGGGGGATTTGATTCATGATTTGGGGACGAAGCAGAGGGTGATTTACGAGAGTGATGAGCCGATTACGGGGGTGGAGATGCATGTTGAGGCTGGGGTGGGGTTGACGACGTTGTTTGTGGCGACGACGGCGAGGGTGTTGAAGGTGGTGATTAGTGGGAAGGGCCATGGGCAGCCACCGAAGACGGTGGAGGATGAGGGGTGTGGGGTGGGGTGTATGGCGGTGGATAAGAGGACGGGGGAGATTGTGGTGGCGAGGGAGGATGCGGTGTATTACTATACGCTGGAGGGGAGGGCGCCGCCGACGGCGTATGAGGGGGCGAAGAAGCTGGTTGCGGTTTATGGGGATTATGTTGCGTTGGTGTCGCCGCCGACGCCGGCGGGGGAGACGGACACGACGAGGAGGAGGTTTTGGGGGGGTGCGGCGGATAGTATCTATACTTTTACGCTGATACACCCGGGTTTGAGGATCATTGCGCACAGTGAGACGGTGTTGACGGATGTGAAGCATATTTTTGCCCTGTGGGGGGATTTGTATATGCTTACGCTGGATGGAAAGGTTTGTTTCTCTATGGTGAGCCGGGTGACGGTGATTACTAACCTGGACAGATCTTCCGGTATCATGAAAAAACACTGCAGCAACGGTTAGACATGCTCTATCAGCGCAATCTCTATACCCTTGCCGTGGAGCTGGCGCAAAAATGCGGAATGGACGCACAGCAACAGAACATCATTTACCGCAAGTACGGAGATTACCTCTACCAGAAGGGGAATTACGACGAGGCAATGACCCAGTACATCAAGGCCATTGACAGCACAGAACCATCACAGGTCATCAGGAAGTTTCTGGACACGCAGAGGATACACAACTTGATCGAGTATCTGGAAGAGTTGCATGAACATCACAAGGCCACATCAGATCACACGACATTGCTGTTGAACTGCTACGCCAAACTGAAGGATATTGATAAGCTGGAGAAGTTCATCAAATCTGAGGGAGATCTCAAGTTTGACCTCGATACGGCTATTTCCATGTGCCGACAGGGTGGCTACTACGAGCAAGCAGCATATCTCGCCAAGAAGCATGGAGAACACGACCTGGTGGTGGACATCCTTATCGAAGATTCCAAGGCCTATAACGAGGCGCTGGATTTCATTTGGCATCTGGACCCAGACACGGCCCACCCTTGCCTGATGAAGTATGCCCGCGTTCTGATCGAACACTGCCCTTCAGATGCTACACAGCTCTTTATTGACTATTACACGGGCAAATACAAGCCAAGAGTCGATGCTCCTCTCACGGCTGAGGCTGCTCCAGTAACGGCAAACGGAGGGTTCGCAGCGGGAGCGGCGAACGCGGTCTCTAATCTCAGCAGTCTGCTCCCATTACCGTACATGAACACGACTGTGGTGGCGAACAATAACAATGTCAACGCCAAGCCTACTGTCGGCGACCTGGCTATCAAGCAAGAGGTTGTCGCCGTCAAGTACACCTCTCCCAAGCCACGAACAGCGTTCTCGTCTTTTATCGACCACCCAGACGAGTTCATCGTTTTTCTGGAGGCCTGCTTGCAAGATGACGCCCTGCCGAAAGAAGACAAGACTGACATCTACACCACCTTGTTCGAGATGTACCTCCACAAATCCAACGAGAAGAAATCCGACTCCCACCGCGAGAAATGGGAAGCCAAGGCAAAGTCACTCATCGAGGCGGACAAAACCCAACCTGTCCGCCAGGAGAAACCGCAGATTGAAAACTCCAACGTTCTTTTGCTATCTCACCTGTCCAATTTCCGAGACGGAACCACCCTAGTGAAAGAACAATCCGGTTTGCTGTTCGACATCTTCCGGTCGTACACCTCGGCAAAGGACACCAAGGGCGCGATCAAAGCGCTCGCGAAATACGGCCCCGAAGAGCCCCAGTTGTACCCAGCAGCACTGTCATATCTCACCTCGGACGCCAAGATCCTGGATGAAGCAGGGCCAGACGAGCTCGCTTCTGTGCTAGAGAAAATCGACAAGGGGGGACTGATGGCACCGCTGCAGGTGGTCCAGACGCTGAGTAAGAACAGCGTCGCGAGCATGGGCATGATCAAACCGTACCTGGCCAAGCGGATAGAAGCCGAGCGGCTGGACATTCAGGAGAACAAGCGGGTGGTGAACCAATTCCGCAGCGAAACCGTCGCCAGGAGGCAGGAGATTGCCGATTTGGGGGGGAAGCCTGCCGTGTTTCAGGCGACGAGGTGCGGGCAGTGCTCGGGGGCGCTGGAGCTGCCGGTGGTGCACTTTTTGTGCAAGCATAGCTTTCACAGGAGGTGCTTGAGGGTGACGGGGGATACGGGGACGGGGGAGGATGTGGGGGAGTGCCCGATTTGCGCGATGGACAATGCGACGATTCGGGCGCTGAAGAAGAGCCAGGAGGAGAATAGTGAGCGGCATGACTTGTTCAGGGCGGGTTTGGAGATGAGTGAGGACCGGTTTAGGACGGTGGCGGAGTGGTTTGGTAGGGGGGTTATGGGGGGGACGGCGGGGGTTGAGTAGAGATGTGAGGGTGGTGGTGATGATTATGATGGTTCTAGGTTATTTTTCCATGCAAACATTTGCTTCGTAGCCGGTCTGCTCTCTTATTCTGAAAATTCAGTTGGGTGACAGGTCAGTGAGCTTTTTTCCATTATCATTTGCATTGGGATAAATTTTGAAGGTTTGCTTTTATTTCGAGCTGTTGCCCAGCGGCCTTCATCACCGTAGTCTTGTCTATATATTTACAAGCATACATTTACATCTCACCAATCATACTCGTCCTCTTTCTTCTTATGCGTCCAAGGCATTACCCCAAAACTCTTTTCACAAGGGTGCAAATTCTTGCCGCCCTGCCGGATCTGCCTCAGTTCTTTGAGCGTCGTCTTGAGGCTCTGGGTGATTCCCCGGAGAGGTCCGGTGGCGAGCATGTCGTCGGCCATGAGCCACTTGCACATTTGCTGGACTGTCTCGTTTCGGAGAGCGAGGGCCTTGCCGTTGTCGACGCGGAAGTCGAGGTAGACGTCCCAGTAGCGGAGCTCGCAGTATCGGGGGAGTTCGTGGATTTTCTGCTTGAGGAAGAAGTTGAGGGAGGCGAGTTGGTGTGGGGGGCGGAGGTCGGAGGTGTAGATTTGGACGTCGAGGATTTCGGCGTGGCGGGCTGTGAGGGAGAGTTCGAACTGGATGGGGGGGTTAGATTGAGGTGTGGAGAGGGAAGGGGGGGGGCGAGACTTACGTCGGTCGGGGGGTTGGGGCGTGGTCGGGGGTCTTCAGGGGTTGGGTGGGAGGAGAGACGGAATTTGGGGGTGGATTCCCAGAGCCATTTGGGGGACTGTGCCGTGTGGTCAGTTTATGGGCCAAAAGGAACAACACGAGGAGGAAGACAGTACTAATAGCTCTTGTAGACCCTTCCAGATGTTGTTATGTTCTAGTGCCTCTCTTTGCTTCACCTCTATAACCTCGACCGGTTGTCCTTCTGGATACATTGCCTTAAACTGATCAATGACAGCATTGTAGAAGTCGGCGTTGTCTTCTACTCCTACATTGCATACCGGGCTTCGAACGCTCTCCACGCCCTGGGCAGCAATGTATGGGGCTGCTGGGCTGCGCAATAGACCTGAGATATCCTTCAGGTCGGAATTGAGGAGTAGTGTTCCATGGTGTAGGGCACGCTTCCCTGTCAACTTATATGCTGAGCCCGAGATCTTATTAGTGGCCGGCGTTGGCTCGGATCCTTCGGCTTCCTGGACATCTTGAACAATGTCATGTCTTTTGTTGACCTTGACACCCTTTATTCCCATGTTTTTCAGCGCCTCCACCACCATGAGCGCGTGCCCATCCCTATCGAAGGCATCCTTGGGGAAAATGACGGACCAATTCGCATTTCCGCTATCGTGAACGACGGCCCCCCCACCTGAGCGACGGCGAACGAGGTGGTGCTTGAGCTTCTGGTGTCTTATTCTAGTCTTCGCAAGTTGCGGCAGATTTACCTCGGTCCAGGGGTTTTGATTGCGGCCGATAACCACACACGGTTCGTTTGTGTAGAGGAAGAGAATGGTTGAGTCGGGATCAGACTTTTCGAGGAGGTGGTGCTCGATGGAGAGGTTGAGGTAAGGGTTTGCGCTTTGGGAAGTGTAGATTTGGAACTTTCGGGAGAGGGAGTCTGTGGTTATCGGCCTCGCGTGCCTCGTGGGAAATATCGAGCGGGTGCGCCAGGCATTTCGGATGGCGGGCGTCGCCATTGGACAGGAATGTATCGAGGTTATCAGCGAACCTTGGAAGATAAAAAAGAACCTTAACGGCCTGCGCCGAAAATGACAGCGGCCCGGGAACCAGGAACGCCCACAGGGATTTGTTACAGTAGTGCACCCCACACGGGAACCCGTTGATCCCTGCGACAGAGCCAAGTCTCTGTGGGGAGCCGATGACGGAGGGGGGCCCATGGAGGGGCACCGGCGGATATGAGCTTTTCCATATGGCGTGTGCTGTGCGCTGCTCCCAAAAATTTACCCAGCATCGTGCCACTGACTCACCGACACCTTTGACCCAAGGGAAACAAAGAAGCTGTGTATTGTTGACCTTTTGGTTATAGCTGCTACTGGACGTCAAATTACACACTTAATTTTGTAACACCACTGGAACTGCGCGATAATGGACGGAAACACCTTTGGCAAGGGCTTCACAGTCACCACGTATGTGTCAATTCTCTAGTGTCCAACTATGCGCCAAAGTAGATCACCACTAACACACGGTGGCTATACAGCTGGGGCGAGTCCCACGGAAAGTCTGTCGGATGCACAGTTGGAAATGTTCCTGCTCAATTGAGAATCACCGAGGCCGATGTCCAACCACAATTAACCCGCCGTCGTCCCGGCCAGAGCGCCATCACAACCCCCCGCGACGAGAAGGACAGAGTTGAGATCCAGTCCGGTGTTCAGAATGGTCTCTCTCTCGGTCTGCCCATGATGATGGTGGTCAAGAACGAGGATCAGAGGCCCAAGGGTAGGTAATCCAGGGCAACATATCTACGAATCAGACTCTGACATTGACGTGCAGATTATGGAAACAAGACAATGGACATGTACCCAAGACCCAGCCATGCCGACTTCACCACCCAGGCGAAATACGGAATCAAGTCGGAAAGCGGAGGTGGTAGAAGCAGTGCCCGCGAGACCATCGCCCGTGTCGCTGCTGGCGCAGTGGCCGAGAAGTATATGATGGACGCTTTCGGTATTGAGATTGTCGCCTTCACCAGCTCCATTGGCGGTATCGACCTCTTCCCCTCTACCCCTGAGCATCCATCCCCCGTTACCGATCCCAAGTTCCACGAGTTCCTCGACAACATCAGCCGCGAGACCGTCGACAAGTTTCTCCCCGTCCGCTGCCCCGACCAGGCCATCTCAGACAAGATGGTCCAGTTGATCACCGAATTCAAGGACCGCGACGACAGTATTGGCGGCACTGTTACCTGTGTGGTCCGCAACGTTCCCGTTGGTCTTGGTGAGCCCGCTTTTGACAAGCTTGAGGCCATGCTTGCCCACGCCATGCTCAGCATTCCCGCTACCAAGAGCTTCGAGATCGGTTCTGGCCTCATTGCCTGCACCACCCCCGGTTCCATCCACAACGACCCCTTCGTCTCTACCAAGGGCAAGGAGGTCCCACCATCAGTTGCCAAGAGCGGCGCCTACCTCAAGGGATTCACTCGTCCCAAGCTCACCACCAAGACCAACTTCTCGGGTGGTATCCAGGGTGGCATCACCAACGGTGCTCCCATTTATTTCAAGGTCGGCTTCAAGCCCCCTGCCACCATTGGCCAGGATCAGCTTACCGCGACCTACGATGGCGAGTCGGAGGGTGTTCTGGCCGCCAAGGGCAGACACGACCCCTGCGTCGTGCCCCGTGCCATTCCCATCGTTGAGGCCATGGCCGCCATCACCGTGATGGATGCGCTTGTTAGACATTTCGGTCCCAAGACCCTCAGCCAGTACCTTCCTTACTACAGGGAACCAAACGAGAGGGGCGAGGCTCAGGTTGCTGTGCCAGAAGACCAGCTTTGAGGGTTGACGGAGGGGATATGAGATGAAAAGGGGTGGTTGAAAAGAGATATGAGGCGATGAATTTAAGAACTTCAAAATGTACATGCAAGCGTTGTCATGAATAGACAAGAGCAGGTTGGGCAAAAGGCGAGGCAGGCTAAAATACAGCAGGGAGCGCGGGCGCGGAAAAGTAAATATTTGTTTTTCGCTGGCAGTGGCCCAAAAGGAAACTTGGTTATGTGGTATACCCAATTCTGCTGCTTCCGACTATTGTTGATTCAAACGTGATTGGTTTTGCTCCGTTACCATCATAGTGAGGTCTGTCTGAACATGTCCATGCTTTATCTTGGTTTGGCAGCCCAAGAATGCGGGCATGTCTTTACAATCCCAGCAGCAGGCAATAGCGTGGTTATGGTGGTTAATGGAGACTGTTGCATAAAGTAAAGGTCCCAAAGGATAGTCGAAAGGCGTTGAAAGATAGTCGGAGGGTGTTGAAGGATAGTCGAATAGTGTTGAAAGATGGCCAGAAGGTGTTAAAGGATGGCCAAAAGGTGTTCAAAGATAGTCGAAAGGCGTTGAACAATGGCCAATACGCCTCTAAAACCACCATAATGACTCTTGGGCTGTCTTCGGAAGCACCTTGGATGGATATCATTAGGCATCTGTCAACTAGGCGGATAGTACCTCGAGGGCCTCCTTTTTATACCGTAGGTAGATTATAAAAATTCAAGTAATGTGCGCTGAACTAGAAGAGGCTTCCACAAAACTAAGTACGAACCTTTTTCGGCACAAGTCAATCGATAGTTTAGCCCACATCATCAAATCTATGTAGAGTTGTGTTACTTTTTCTTTATACGTTTTAGCAACTGCATTCTATCACTTTCAGTCAGTCTCACAGGTAAATCTCTAACGCTAAACCACCACACATGGCCAACTACTTCTCAAATCACCGCAAAGCCCAACACATAATACCCCCTCCGTTCTTATCATCACCACAGAACTCGACACATACATCTCCACCCTTAAACCCCCAGCCAAAACCATGGGGTACGGAGGCCGCCTTGCCTCTCCCAAATTACTCACCGGCAGCGACACCATCTTCGAATTCCTGCTATCCCCCTACCTCGAACTCGTCCTGTACCTCGCCGACGAGTGGATCCTCCCTCACTGCCAACCCACCATCATCTCCCTCGGCCGGCGCATTGAATCTTTTTTTTCGGATTCCCAATGCCATCAGGGTCTTCCATCCCCCGCCTATCGAGCCAGGGATGGCGGAATCCGACATGAGGTTTCTGATCGACATGGTCGGGAGGGCGTTGATATTTTTCTGGGGGGGGATGCTGGCGAGGGTGGTGCTTTGGCTCTTTGAGGAGGAGCTTGGTTGGGCGTGGTGGTATAGGGATACGCCGTGTTTTTTGTTTATTACGTTTGGGATTCCGGGGTTTTTGTTTTGGATTGGGGAGGTGTTTACTGCGAGGAGGAGGAGTAGGGAGTGGAGGGCGTTGGAGGAGGGGGTTAGGTCTAGGGAGGAGGGGGTTAGGTCTGGGGAGGAGATGGGAGGAGATGAGGAGGGGGTCGGTGAGGAGGAGAAGGAGGGGTATGTGGTGGTTGAGAAGGGGGATTTGATCACGCCTTGAGGGGTGCTGAGGGTGTATTTGGTAACCTGTATAAATTGCCGGTGATCTTGATATCCTAAGCAACACACTGAGCCAAACGGGACGCGATATCCGTGCCGAATCTTGCTGGGTTATCGAGTGCGTTCTTCTCACCCAGAGCGATACAGTCACGGATGACGTCGGCGAAGATCTTGCCGACCATTCTGCACCGGTGTCGTCAGCTTAATGTGTGAAGTTGGGATAGAGCTGTTCTAATTTCTCACCTATCCAGTCTCGTTTCGAGAGAAAGCGCTCGAATGAACTTGTATGGCGTCTCTTTGCTCGCATGATTGCGTCCTATCAATTTGTCGACGGTTGTCCAGAGAGCTAGCTCAAGTAGGACACAGCCTAGACTGTAGAGATCGAAAAGACGTCGATAGGCTACATGAGGATCATTGAGCTTCGCTGGGTGTTGATAGTAGTCGAGCGTCAAGTTGTGGGCCTCTTTCGTTTGACTACGGTCATAGAAGTCATCGTTGCCGGAGGGGATGTCGTCAGATCGGGCGTTGCTAAAGCCGGTGATGAAAGGACGGGAAAAATCATAAACCGTGTAAGAAGGTCGGTTCGAACTCGTGTCGTCGATTTCGCCGAGTGGGAAGAACAAAACACTGCTTGCGCGGATGTTTCTGACCGAAGAAAATCAGCCATGTTCAAGTACAAGAGGTGATAGGGCAACGGACTTGTGCACCCAGTCCACAGCATGAATCATATGAACTGTATCAACGAGCTTCTTTGCGATATCAAACCTGGCACCCAAGTCCAGACTATCCCGAGTTTTCATGAGTTGCCTCAGACTGATGGGCATCCGCCGTTCCGAAATCGCTCCAGGCGGCAAAGGTTGAGGAAGATTAGCCCGGACGTTGACAGGAGGCTTCAAAACAAGGCCAAGTCGCTTGGTACGTTGGAGGTCATCGAGTATGCCGTAGGAGTCAAGCACGAACATTTCGTCGGGCTTTGGAACATTTAATAAGAGTGATAGCCTTTCCGTGTCTCGTTTCCTGCCTGAAAGCTGTGGATTCTGTATCCATTCTATCAGCACAACTCGATGGTCTCCTTTCTGGGGATAGTCGTAAAGGAGCGCCATAGTCGACATGCCACGACTATCGACATTGTAGTTGTCTGCCATGCGAAAAGAGCTGGCCCCAAAGATTTGAGGGTGGCCTGATGCCTCCTGCACCTGAGACCGGAAGTTTGCCATCTTGGCCAACGCGCGATATTTTGCAGCGCTTCTCGGGTCTGTTGCAGATTCGGCTTCGCGGGCGCAGGCCCCGAGGAATAGTTTGAGCTGATCTGCCACCACCTGACCGATGTTGTCATATATCCCCTTGTCTAGACGGGCTACTTCCAGCGGTGGACCGTATCTCCACAACACTTCATTGTACTCTTGGAGCCTGATAATCAGTTCGTCGACATCCTTGTCCCGCTTCCCCAGTACGAACTTGATCTTTTTGATCAAGGCAAGATTGGAGTTGCACTTGGCCTCGAAGCGGCGGATGTTGTGTGGACTGAGGTCAGCGTTCGTCTCAAAGTGAAAGTCGTCAACTAGTTGGATGTGGTCATTCTTGGGTGGGCCAACATCAATCTTGAAGCCGTATCGTTCCAGGGCTTTCAGATCATAGAACAGGCGAGAGTAAAGAGCTAACTGGCGCAACACCGCCTTTGCGCTCAATGGACGCTCCTGGGCGTAGTGCTTGAACTTCCGCTCTCGAGTCTCTGATGGGCCCCATATCTCGTGCCATGAATGGAAATTCTGTAGGTATTAGGGTCAGAAAATATGAACCTTGAAGTAAACAGCTCCCAGATTACAGACGTCATGGTGGTTCTGAATGCGTATGAGTTGTTCGCTCAACTTCTGTTTTGCCTGCACTACATCCTTGATGAAGATAAATCCAGCTAGATACTGTTAGAGCTTGTACATCTTTTCATGTACATGGCAAAGGAGGTGAAGATACATACAGCTGCAAAGAGGAATCAACTGAAAGACGCCTGTGACAATGCCCAGGACCTCGGCCATGATTCTGAGGAGGCTTCAAGTTGAGGTGAAGAGAAAAGAAAAGTGGAAACAACATGCTACCAAGTATATATGGTGACAAAGCGGGGTGCATCTGCAAGGCACCCATCTTCGTCTGCTGTTGGTTGTGAGGTGCGGTCTCTCTTGGACAGGTTGATAACCCTAACCCGAGGTCGGGTTGAGTTCTGCTCCCTCGAATCCTGGTCGCTGATGCGATGCAGGAACAAAAGCTAGGGTCCACTTAATTTTAATGATCGCCACATGTTGGAGCGCCTGGGGGTCAAGCCACTGGGATTGAGCATACACAACCTGGGCATTGGTGGAGTAGAGACAAGAAAGACAGCCTCAAGCAATATCTAGGTGGCTCATCGTCCTCTCTTGAAGATGACACTGGAGATCGATCGAACTGCAAATTGCAGAGAAGGTCGCGGGAAAGCTTCTACCAAGTCCAGCCCTTGCTGGGGTGTGGATAAGCACGGACCCACTGATGCGGAGTGTGGGGAGTTGGCCGATGCAACAATCCAGAAGGGTCTGAGCGTTTGGCATCAGTTCATCCACATAGGCTGGCATTTCAGATTGATATCGTGTGTTGGCTGTACGAACGATTAGATACGGCGTGATATACCGGTTGAGTTCATTGATTCTGGTAGAGGGAGGAAAGGGTGCCAGGCCAGGAGCCGTTGGCTGTGGGGACAGCTCCATACAAAATAATCAAGCATCAGCTCAGGGGTAAGCCACTCGACGGGCCGCAGCCGCAAAGGTGCACGCAGATCATGAACTGTGGCTCAATCAGGCCAACCCACTGGTGGGTGCCAATTTGGAAGAAGACGTCCATCGAAAAGGTGTCACATTGTGAGACATGGAGCTTGCCGCTGCTGCAAGAAAAAAACCTGTGAGAAAAGAAAATAATCACAGGTCTTCAGCACAATCGCTGGCGCCAAACAGGCCAATCTCTGCCGTGTTTACACTACAAACAGAAAGAGCCGGTTTTCTCAACCAAAACGCGCTCTTGGGGAGCGTCTGAACCTTATTTACAACGTGGTAACAAAGTGGACAAACAGCTCCGCTCCATCGAGAGAGACAACCTGGAAGTCACTTTTGCAGGGGTCTCGATTTGGCCCAAAAGTGACTTCCCCCTCTCCTCTCGCTCTGTTCAACACCAGGGGTGAGCTCTTCTAATTCGCTTCATTCGCTCCTTCTCGCCAATTTCGCCATTCCCACACTCGTTTTCCCCCAGACCCAAAACCGTTCCGTGGCCTGCAGAGCCTGGAATCCGCGCAGCTGGAAAGCTAGGCTGGAAGCTTGCCAAAATAAAATAAAAAAAAGAGAGAGGTGACATCGCAGCGACCCGATCCAGCAGACCCTTCCCTGCGCCGCTGGCGTGTCCGCTCCCCAGAGGCCGACGTCAAAGCTTTTCCAACATCTTGAACTTCCATCAGACGACTTCACGAACACGACCATTCGACCGGCCAGCCCGTCCATCTCGTCCCGACCGCCGCAAAATTATCATAGCGCCCGCATTAGTGACGGAAAAGCACATCAGTTTGCACATTTGGGACGGACCCGGGCGACCCTTTCGCTCTCTTGACGGAAAGGCGCACGCGCGGTCGCCTTCTTTTCACCCTCTCCAGGGACTATCCCCGAACAATATCCATCATCTGCGCTGCGCCTGTTATTTTCGCCAGTACTGCCAGAATCCGCGACCCCGGAGACCGTAGATGTCTTCCAGCTGGACACAATGCCCTGGCAACCGTTGCCTCGCATCGCCTTCGCCGTAGCGACCTACCCCTTCGCTGCCTCGAGTCCCGCCGATTTGCCCCTCGAATTGGGTGACGAACTGTACATTATTGAAGAGACGCCCGACGGCAATTGGTTTCGCGGGTACCTGGTGTCACCACCGAGTCTGCTTGCTGGTTTAACAAGCGTAAAGGGCCAGACCCTCGAGGCCCGTGTATTCAGCGGCATCTTTCCGCGAAGTTGTGTCGAAGTACGCGAGGTGCTCGGCGAGAGCGACGACATAGACGACAATGAGCACGATAGCGACGATGGCGCCGTGATCGACCTCCCACATATCGGCAGCGATTCGGCCAAAAGCGGATTGGTCCTCAATGGCGAGAAGAAGAGGAGGAAAGACAGGACTAGGGGACTACAAAAGAATGGACTACTTTCGGTACCGGTACAACGAGATGCAAATGCGCCTCGCCAGCCAGCTCCAGTACCAATGCTTAAAATTGGCGACGAGACGCCCACCTCGGCCTCGGAACCACTTATCGACGAAATCGCGTCTTGCCTGCGAGAATGGCACTCGACAAACCTCCACGAGCTGCTCTTGAGCCGACAATACGCCAAGCTCGACAACCTTTCACAGCTTATTGTTACACTCAACTTCTCGAGACAACAGTTTCTGCACGATGTACTTACGACATGGGAGTATGAGACCTTGCGCGAAAAGACAGTCTGGGACTTGGTCCGGGTCAATAAATTATGCGGCGGAGAGGTCATTGTGCGCGATCCTCACGCCCGCGGGAGAGTGCTAACGGGAGACGACTCGGTGGTGGAGATAACGAGGCTGCAGTCCATCATGAGCCTGTTGGACGAGACACCAACGCCTACAGTCGAGTTGACGGCACTGCACCACCTCCTGGTAGATATCAAAGGACTGGCTGGGGCATCAACCGAAGCGACAACGCTGGTCCTGTACTTGGCGACAAAAACAGCAGGCGGCAAGCTTACCACGATATCGGAGAGCTACATTGTCGAGATGCCGGGTGGTGGGCAGATGGGCAACCTGGCAAGAAACATGCAGCTGCGCACACTCTTTTCCGACCTTAGCGCCGCTGAAATTGGAGACGTCTCATCAATCGATTCCGAGCTGTTCCTCATCGTCAAGATTCGCGCGCCGCAACAGGTAGTTGCTACTAAGCCTAGCTCCAGGTCTGGGTCGATGTCGCAGAGCTTGCCGCAGTTTTCCAAAGATGCAACGAAACCACCATTGTCTTCGGGGAACAAGTCAATGCGTAGGAGCTTGATGTGGGCGGGCAAGAACACAAGGTCCGCATTCTCCAGAGGCAACAATAAGCTTGATTCGCTCTCCGAGCAGCCGGAGGAAGTGGCATCACCCACAACAGCAGGCGCCGAGAGCATAGATGGCCATCCGCCGAGTACAGCCAATTCCAAAAATGGGAGGTCCTCGGTGGACGGATACGTCACTCAGACTGCTGATAGGACAGTAGGTGTCGGCTTGCTGAAGCTGAACTCGATCATGAAACAGGAGGACGAGGCAGAACACATCATAACTCTCTGGGCTCCATCTGTCAGGTTCGCGACGGATCGTGGCGATGGGGAGGAGTGGGACCCGGTAATACGTGAAATCTTGGACAGCAAGCCCGGTTCTTATGAAAGGTCGAGAAGAGCGGAGCGGCTGCAACTCCATTTGCGTGCCTTCAACAATCCGGATGCGGATGTACTCATTAAAGCCACCCCAACCGTGTTGGCGGGTATCTGCAAAACAAACAAGATGGGATTTTCAGGAGCACCCACGAAACCGAGGTCCGACATCTACTTGACAATCGACGAGGCGGCCCTCACTCGTCAAACTCTCTTGTCTCGATATGGCGGCAGTCCAGCATCCCTTCCGAGTAGTATCCACGGGAACAATCTGCAGCTCACACTCGAAGTAAGGAGGCAGTCAGGCGAGCGAATCGACAATTGCATCTTCCCGTCGTCCAACACCGAGGGCATCAGCACTTGGAAAACAGTTGCTGCCGAGCGTGGGGAGCCATGGAAACAAACCATCAAGTTGGTGATTGCGCCAACTGATGTCCACCAGGCGCATGTTGTTATGCAGCTTGCAGATGCTCCAAACAACGCTTTTGCGGTGGCATACATGCCTCTATGGGATCAGCAGGCCTTCATTCATGATGGCTCGCACTCCTTGGTCCTCTACCGATTGGATGAAAATACCGTCTCAGCACAGCAGAATGCACAGGGCAAGGGCGGCTATCTCAACCTGCCGTTTGCCTTTAAGGGCAGGGAAGAGCACCAGGCAGAAGTGACTGGTCCAATCGCCATGGTGCGCGTGGAAACATATCTCTGCAGCACCAGATTTTCTCAAGACAAGGTCATGTTGAAACTACTAGGGTGGAAGGACTCTGCTCAAGAAGCGATTCCCGATCTTCTCAAGCAATTCATCTTTGTGGCCGAGATTGAGGTGGTCAAGTTGCTCAACGACGTGCTAGATGCCTTGTTCGGAATCCTCGTTGCTTACTCTGGTAATGATGACTTCGAGGACCTCGTGTTCACCGCGCTGGTCAGGGTGTTGGATATCGTGCATGACCGACGATTCAACCTGTCTCCGCTGGTCGACCAATACGCCGAGAGCAAGTTTAATTATCCGTTTGCCACGCCTTGCTTGGTCAGATCGTTTACTAGACTCTTGTCCAAGCCGACAGAGCCGGAGACGGCACGAAAATTGCGCGCCACCTTCAAAGTGGCAAGACACATTCTCAAGTTCATCACACATGCTCGCGGCCAGCAAAAGGTTAAGGAGGCTGGTATTGGGATCACTAGTACGAACCCAGGATTCACGCGCCATCTACGAAGCATCTTCAAGGCGCTCGATGCCATGATGCGCAGCACCGCTCCGGTGCTGGTTGGGAGTCAGACGCTTGCTGTCCAGCACTTTCACACATGGCTCCCGGAGTTGGCTGGCCTGTTGACCACGGAAGAGATCCTCCATATCGCTATTGACTTTATGGACTCTTGCGCCATGGTCAAAGGAAAGCTTGTGCTGTACAAGTTGGTTCTCATCATCAACTACGCCAGACTGGACATCTTTTCCCACCCAGAACAGCGATCCGCCTTGAGCGCCAATACCGTCAGGTGGATTGCACCACACTGGGGCTATACAGAGGAGGTTACCGAACAATGGAAAGAACAAGTCCGGCTATGCTGCTCCGTCCTCGCCAGTCAGGTTGACCATCTTGGTCCTGAAATCCCCGACTACATCCCAAAGATCATCCAATCTTATCTCTCACTCAACGCCATACCGAAAAAGCCAAAAGATCGGCTCTCTCTATTATTCCCTATGTCGTATCCTTTCCCCAGCAGACCGATTACAAACGAGGCAGTTTTTGACGAGGCACTGATAGAGCTTTCTGCTGTCCTATCAGCGCTTTCCACTTCGCCAAGCGGGATGCAGCTTGAGTTAGCAGAAGACGACCTCAATATCGTTGTGGAGAACTCGCTACGGGTGCACATGAGCATTCTTCAAGGCGAAACGTTCCCGTCTAACTGGCTCAGTGTCCATATCTTCCACCACAAGTCGACCATGCGCACCCTGCAGTACCTCGCCAGCATCCTCCTCGAGTCCTTCTTGCCACATCCCGATGAAGCCGAAAACTTTAGCACGGAGCTGTGGAAGCTCTTCTTTACTACTCTTCTCAAGCTAGTCGGCAGTCCATCCCTTGCGCTCGAAACGTTCCCTGAGCAGAAGCGCCGCGCGGTATGGAAGATCGCAGGTGATGTGCGTGAACACGGTGCCGAGCTCCTCCGCAGGACATGGGAGGCTATTGGGTGGGAGACCACTCTTGAAGAGCGTGCGCGTTACGGTCTTTCCAAGATGGGCGGGTATCAAGTCCAGTACGTGCCAACATTGGTGGGGCCCATCGTCGAGCTTTGCTTGAGCGTACACGAGGGCTTGCGACGCATGGCTGTCGAGGTGCTTCAGACCATGATCGTCAGCGAGTGGACTTTGAGTGAGGACCTGAGCGTTATCCAAACGGAAATGATAGACTGTCTGGATGTGTACTTCAAGGAGAAGCCACTGACAGAGAGTATTCTTCAGAAACTGTTTGTTGGTGAGCTGCTGGAGCGGTTTGAGCCTCTGAGCAGGTTAAACGATGAGCCGCTCTATCAGGCCATCAGGGAGCTCATGGGCACAGTCGATGAGTTCTTGGATCTACTTGTTGCCGTCCACAGCGGCGATGGATCGGGCGAGGCATCACATCTCATTCACCGCTTGAGGCTGATGGAGTTCCTGAGGGATATGCAGAAAGAGGAGATCTTCATCCGCTATGTCCACCAACTGGCCAACCTGCAAGCAGAGGCCAGGAATCATGCCGAAGCCGGTCTGGCACTCAGACTACATGCCGACTTGTATGATTGGGACCCGCTCCGGACAACACCACCACTTCTCGATCCCGAGTTCCCCGCGCAGACCCATTTTGAGAGAAAGGAGCGCATCTACTTCGACATGATCAAGCACTTCGAGGACGGCGAAGCATGGAGCAGCGCATTGGCGGCATACAAGGAGCTACAGCAGCAGTACGAGACCAACACCTTTGACTTCGCCAAACTTGCGCGCACCGAGAGGGCCATCGCCAACATCTACGAAACCATCGCCAAGAGCGATAAGCTGGTGCCCAAGTACTTCAAGGTCATCTACAAGGGCTTGGGCTTTCCGGCTAACGTCCGCGACAAAGAGTTTGTCTTTGAAGCTACGCCCGCTGAAAGGACTGCTGGGTTCACGGACAGAATGCAAGAGATGTACCCGTCTGCTCAGATTGTGCTTAGTGACCAAATCGACGACGTGGAGGGTCAGTTCTTGGTGGTCTCCGCTTTGAGTCCTCACCGTGATCTTGGACACCATGTCTTCCAGCGTGCCAGGGTGCCGCAAATCATCAGGGACTATCTTGTCTCTGCTCATCCCCAAGAGTTTTCTGTTAGTAGTAGGAGGAATACCACTGGGCCTGTCGAGGAACACTACGCCGAGAAGATCATCTACACGACTGCGGAGCCTTTCCCGACCATCTTGCGGAGGAGCGAAATTGTTGCTGTGCGCGAGGTTAGGTTATCACCCAAGGAGACTGCACTGGAGAGAATCGTTCGCAAGACAGCAGAGATGTCCACACTGGAGCGGAAGATATCGGATGGCGAAGAAGGCGAGGAGGCTGTGCAGTTGCTGTTTGATGCTGTGGGCATCAGCGTCAACCCTAACTCTGAGAGCAGCGTGGTTTGCTACCGGGATTTAATACCTGGTATGACGAGACACGGAGCGCAATCGCCTTCCAAGGATAGTGATCTGGATGACGAGGAGTTTGAGCCGCCCGAGTTGAATCCCCAGGAAAATGCGATCAAGATGGCCCTGGTTGATCACGCCATCTTGCTTAAGAGGTGTCTGGCCACACTCTCAAAGACTGGCGTAGAGACTCTCACACGATATGTTGAGGATCTCCAAAAGTGTAAGTTTTTTCCTTGACTTCGTTACCGTCTGACAGGATGCTAACAAGGTGCTTCTGATGCAGTCTTTGAGACAACCTATGCCACTGAAATCGCACTGTTCACCCCTGCGGCCCCACCTGTTCGTGAGGCCAGCAGCACACCCTCGCCAACATGGCCACGCTCTCCACCATCGACTGTTGGCGGTATGCCTCACCTTTCCAAGCCCTCGGTCGGTGGCATGTCCAATGGCACCGGAGCGGAAGAAACTGCTTTTGTCCGGCCGGTTTCCATCCGGCAAGGCCGCGGCGCCCGTCTCAGCTTCCTCGGAGGACGTAAGAAGGACCTCTCCAAGGATGGCTCGCCGTCATTGCCCACCATCAACGGTGACGTGCAAGAAGACATGCCCAAGGACAGCGCAAGCATAAAGGAAAACCGCCGCAGTTTCATCTCTGGTTTCCGCTCTCAAAACTCCAACCCAGCCGATTCTCGGCCCAGTCTTACGGTCCAAACTAACGGCATGGACGGGGCCGGCTTCTCCATTTCCCCAGGTGGCATCACCGGCGGCAGCCACCTTACTACGGCCACGGCCACAACCAATAACGACTGGGTGACTGACTCGGCTGGCGGCAGCTTCATGGGCGGCTTAAGTGGAGCCGCCACTGCGGTTGAATCCCCCCACGCCAACGGCGAAAAGACTCTTAGGGAGAGTAGTAATAGTAGCAGTACTATGGGCGGGAGCGTGAGGAAGCGGCTGAGTCTGTTGAGGCTGGGGAAGAAGAGCAGCAAGGATAACAACAAGCAGCACGCGACGGGAGTAGTAGGGCTAGGGGGCGTTGATGAGGAGTAGGCTGCTCATCAGCTTTTGGCGCTGGATACTGCTCATCATCATCATCATCAGCAGCTGAACTCGGGAGTGGGAAAGAGGGGAGGGGTGAATCTGAGTTTGATGATGCAGAGGAGGGGGTGGGTGTGATTTGGCTGCATTGAAGGGGAAAAGATAAAAGGACTGGCGGTGGGTGTATTTGAGATTATTCGTTTAACACCCACACACACACCCACACACACAGATTTCGTTTCTTTTGTGGATTTTTATTTATCTCGATTATTCCTTTTATTACACACATACAAACCCTAGCACGCGTTTTAGTTTCATTGTGTTTTTGGGGAAAGGCAGGTTGGGTCTGGAAGATAAGACAGAGACCTTTTTGCTTGGATTGGTTCAAGAAGGGGGTTGGTGGGGAAAGGGGAGCTGGGCATATACCAATGCTTTTCTTTCTGTCAAGTATTATCACTGTTGTTGTTGTTGTTGTTGTTGTTATTGTTGTAGTATTGGGAAACTTTGAGAAAATTGGGAGGGAAAGAAAGGGATGGACTGGGGGGGAATACTACTAGGGAAAGAGGTGTTCTGGATAGCCTCTTTGTGTTGTGTCCAAGATAACATTTGCTGCTTTCTTTTTTTGTGTTGTTTTTGACTATTTTGTCTGGGAGTGGGGGGGTGGAGGGAAGGGCAGAGGACGAGTAGAGAGAACTTTTTCTCTTAATCTTCTTTTACATATTTTTTCTCTTTTGATATGTGAGTGTGAGGTGGCTGGGTGTGGGGGCTTTGCTTGACAGTACCTAACTATAAGAGGCAGCCATGCAAAGGGGTGGACATGGCTGTTGTTGTTGTTGTGTATTGTGTACCTATACTTTGAGATTGTTTGTTGCCACTTTTTTTACATGTGTTTAGTTTTTACTGCATTATTAACTGTATACTGAACTATAAGGCGAAGGGAGAGGATGTAGGAGTGGAAGTAAATCAAAGCATACCTTAGGTATGTGGTGTACGTTTATCTATGTTATCTTATTTCTAGGAATGTCGGAAACTAGCTCTGAGCTGCTTGTATGTGGCATTATTATATCCCGAAAGGGAAGTCTTCGTGCTTCCATCTTTTCTTCCAGCCTTACATGTAAGGCGAGAAAAAAGGAACCTTTGAAGACCATTCGTACCTTGATTCCTGAGGTAGTACTGCAGCGCGCTAGGCCACCATACCCAATGCCCTGCGGAGCGGCTCTGAGTGGCAGCAAGACCTTGGTGGATAATAAGTATCAGATGATTTCCACTTGTTGACGCTTCACCAGTCTCCGAGGCTTTTCGCAAGACAGTAAATAAAAACGGTTTACCTAGGTAGTTATACCTCATTCCGTTGAGACCCACAAACGAAATCTCCCGAGTCCACAGCAGCCTCTGTCAGTATGTCAATGATGAGAACCACCATCATTCCCATCGATCAAGTGGTCGCACTAGAGGCCAGCGCTACGAACAATGCTCATCGCATCAACATCTTCGACACTGACAGCACCGCGAAATGCCTTTTAGATTGCCTCACCGCTAAGACCAAATATGGTCTTACATCTCACCGGGTGACCAACGGCGCAGCGAAACGAGAGAAGCGACGGGGTTTTGTTGCATTTGCAAAAGACAATATCCAAATGCAGCGGCAGGCCCTGGAGGCTTCGGAGCGGATGCCCAGCAGCGCGCTCAAGATGAAGCGTAACCACTTCACACTGAACGAGCTGGAAGCTTCCTTCAAGAATGGCTGCGGGTCTTGTCAATTCTTCTTTGCCTTGCTTGACGGCTTTTTCTCGGCTCGCCTTGACTCTCACCGGCATAGCGTTGAGATCCAGTGGGTTGGGTATTCCTTCGATTTGCAGGTCCGGGCGAAAGTTACGGGCCAGTCTTGGATGTTCCAGTTCTTCAGTCCCATCGGTGAGTTTTGGTTTGATCTTTAAACTTCATTTTAGTGTGTGGAAGAAAACGGCATCTCCTTCGCGGTGACTGCTTATTAACGTTCGTAGGGGCTCGGAGTATCATCCAAGGTATGCACTCAGCCAACTTGTTGAGCGGCGACACATCCTCTACTCTATCCATGGAGCGAGCACATGGTTGGATTCACAACTGCGCAAAATCTCACCAACATTGCGGCGAGGGGCGCAATGTCCCCTTACCGAAAAGGGTTTTGGATCTGGAAGTACTAATAGACTTGCATGGCCGTCACGGCGTCAAGCTTCTCGACACAGACAGCAAGCAGGGCACGTATATTTGCCTCTCACATTGCTGGGGAAAGGATCCCATGCCAATACGGACGACCATGGCAACACTCAACGACCACGCTCAGTTCATACAATACTCGTCTCTGCCAAAGACATTTCAGGACGCCATCGAGATCACACGCAGGCTGGGTGTTCGTTACCTGTGGATCGACTCTCTCTGCATCATCCAGGACTCTCCCCTTGACTGGCAGATTGAGTCCAGCAAGATGGCCGACATCTACCAAAACAGCTACATCACCATCGCCGCAGTCTCGTCCTCCGACTTCCGCGGCGGCTGCTTCTCCTCAGACACGACAGGGGACATGTGCATGGAGCTCGAGGAAAATGGAAAGACCACCGTCATTGCCGTGCGCGAATGCAAGGGTACCGGCCAGTTGCGCAGCCAAGAAGACACATTCAAGGCCTTTCCTCTCCTCAGTCGCGCCTGGGTATACCAAGAGCGGATGCTCTCCAGACGCGTCCTATATTGCAACCAGAATGAGCTACAGCTCGAGTGCCGAGAGGGCTTGGTGTGCGAATGCGGCAGTCACTCGCTTGCGCCCCATCCGCGCCCCAAGACACAGGCGAGCAGAGGCCTGCGAGAGTTCAAGAGACAATACGCTGAAGCCTTCAAAAAGTACGGGGTGCGCGGACAGTACTCGGCGTACGAGCTATGCCAGCATTGGCAGCGGACCGTAGTGCAGTACTCGCGGCTCCAGTTGACACAACTGAGCGACAAGCTCCCGGCATTGTCCGGGTGCGCAAGGGACATTGGCCGATTGACCGGCGATACCTATCTGGCAGGCCTGTGGCGTGCAAGTCTGGCTGAGGGCATGCTTTGGACGGTGAACCCTCCCGTTGAGTACGCCCGTCCGGCCACGTGGAGAGCGCCAAGTCGGTCGTGGGCAAGCGTCGATGTGGTGTCCGGCATCGACTACACGTATGTGCTCAAAACCCGGTTTAGGCAAGACTTTCAGGCCAAAATTGAGTCGGCCGAGTGCTCTATTTCCGGTGCCGACGTCACTGGAGAGGTTTCCGCAGGTTACATCCGAGTTCGGTCTCGCCTGTGCCCAGTGTATTTACGACGCTTCTGTCGATCATGTGCAGGGGCAAGGGGTGGCAAGGCCAAATACACCATTGAGCATGGAAGACGGCGTGGCGGTCAGACCGTCAAGGATTTTGAGCCCTGCAGGTTCAAGGAGAAAGGTCTGGAGCTCGAAGGTGCTGATCTCAAGTTGTTTCCCGACTTCAAGTATGACGATAGGGTAGACTTTGCCTTCTTTAGCGCCGAGGATGGGCGCGCTTGCAAGCTGGCACCTGTTTCGCTCCTACATCTCTACGACGGTCAGTCTTTCGGGTCACCTATCGTGACCGACTACTTTGTCGTCGTGAGGCGGGCCAGTGTAAGGGAGAAACCGGGGGACGACATTTTCGAGAGAACGGCGTTGGTCACGATAAGCTTCGAATCGTGGGCTCGGAGGGATACCTGGTTCGAGAGCGTGTATCATAAACTTTTGATGAAGGAAACCGTTGTCGAAATTGTCTAGCGAGCCTCTACTTGGGACGCACATGGGTACAGGGCAGCCTTGGGCTCGATGATGCTACGCACTTGTCACTTTCCCTCCCCTTCTCTCCTGTCCTTTTTCCGGCTTCAGGTGCCCCGTCTCAAATTCAATTTACAAGCCTCCCATTGAATCTTCTCCAGCAAACCCTGCCCAAACCGATCAGACCAAATGCAGAGACCCAAGCGCTTGTAGGAGGTTTGATCGGAGCCGCCTCCTGAATCAGATTGCTCTTCTGGATAGAGAAGGAGACCTACATATCGTCTGTGCTCTCCATGCTTCTTATCCGTAAACCACTCCAAATGTCCCAGGCGAAGAGCCAAGACCTCTTCGTATCGAATCTGCGACACAGACGTACACTCGTGCGATTCTACATTCCAGGGCTTGAGCTGCTTCAAGCCATAACTGTTAAAATAGGTCCCTGTGAGGCCTAATTTACAGTGGACTGGCAGCTGTAATACTACGTGGTTATAGGTGTGAAGGATTGGAGGATTCGGCCA
>MU863993.1:0-111482 GCA_033296885.1 Triangularia verruculosa | reverse complement strand
TAGAAAAGTGACCTTCTTCTTGGTCTTACGTGTGTGGCTGCCACAGATCGACCTCGCTAAGCTAGAAAAAGTTAGAAAAGCGGGGCAAGTCACACACTACCTTTTATTTGGTCGGTATAGGTATATAAGGCAATGTCCATTTGAACATTTTACGGGGAAAGAACACTGCGAGAATATCACTGCGATGAAGAAAAATGCAATATCTACGCACATAAAGAATTTTTCCTGCAAGGAAGGGTGCACCTAGTCCACCACTTCTTGTTCTCACAATGTCCTGGCGGATAGCTTTGATTTGAGCCTCAAAGTTGGGAGATTTGTATGAAAACACAAAACCACGTCTACGGACTGCAAATGGTACTCAAATTTCAAAGTAAGGTCTTCTAAAGCTGGAGGACACCTAGACGGATCTTCTGATGCAAAGATATTCATGATTGAATCTTGTGTTGGGGGCCAAACAGCTCCCAAACCGCAAAAATGCCGATTTTTGAAAGTGCACCGCCCTTGAAATCAGAAACCAAAACTGGCGTGCGATCAGTCACGTGAACGTACCAAAAGGCGGACCCGATGAACTGGTTAACACCCAGGGCTTCCCCAGATTTGCGGCCGCTTCCGTCGGCGGATATCTTAGCTTGATGCAACTGCCGATACCCTTACCCACGCCCCTTTCCCACAGGAAAAGAACAGCACCTGGACGCCCTAAGTATGTAGAGATGCGCATGAATGGAATGAAGCAAGGAACTATTGTCGGCCAGCGCTATCATATGCCATAGAGAGCAACGTAACAATGAAAGTACACAATGATTGCCACAGTCCCCTCCCCAGTGGAGAGGGAGCATCCACGTGGACATACATTTCAACATGGAAGAGATCCAAGCCCAATGTGTGCGCCGGCTTGTCCACGTGCTGTCCCAGCTGATCCTCAAGGTTGGAAAACAACAGTCTTTTTGTTGGTGCCATGAGGCCTGACTGCTTGGGATCACGAGATCTGGAGCTTACATACTGTCCAGTCCAGTGCGACCATTCCCGTCAGAACTCCCGTTCTCCACAGTCGCAAACGGAGAAACCATCTTCCGGACAGATGCTGTTACCGGACATCAGATTTAGCCACTCAGTCAGGCACACTCACCGAACCAGATTTGACGGATGACGCCTTGGCCCTGCCATGCTGCTGAAGACCCAAACAACCTCTATTTTCATTGGCTCAGACAGATTGGCCCAATGTGTACAAGATTGTGCACAAGTGTTATGCACACATAAACCAGCGTTTTTAGGTACATTCTTATGCCGACTACACAACTTCACAAAACCAACAAAGCCATCCACAAGAGTCACCAGCAGAAATCCACAAGCATTTCACAATCATCAAACTCCGTTCCAAATCTCCGAGCACCCCAAATAAGTAACCTTGGATCAATTGCAGTATAATGAGACAAAGATCAAACAGTTGCAATTTTTTTCGTCAGCAGCACCCAGTCTGTGCCAAATCCCAAATCACCCCATGTCCAACTTCATCCATTGCAATGCCTGATCTTTCTCCTCCATCTCCCAACCGCCACCAAGTCCGAGTCCTCAAGAGTGGTAAATGGACCACTTGACCGTGTAAACATCGCACTTCATCTGGCCCCACGCGCCAATCTTGGCCTCCTCGCCAGGGAGGGAATCAGCAAACCTGGAAATCGCCTCCCTGATGGTTGTGCGGACGTCCTCATTGTCGACCTCGACAATCAATGCCTTGGGGACCGTCTCGATGCCATAAGCACAAGTGCCGTAGTTCAAAATAGTCTCGTGGTTGGTCTTGGTGTACCTGATTCATCGCAAGCATTTGATGTCAGGTAACTGAAAAAAGGAGAATGAGGGGAGAGAGAGAGGGGAGAGAGAGATGGGAGGGAGGAGGCAAACATACCAGAAGCCATCATTTCTGATGTTGTAGTAGATCATCCAGCAATCAGAAACGAAGGGGGATGCCTCGCTGAGGTCGTTCTCGTAGTCCCAATAGTCACGGCAGCCGGCCTTGAGTTTGGGGAGGGAGCCGTCAGTCTGGTTGCGGTGCCAGACACCGTCAGCGCCCTCGGTGAAGCCAAGGTCCTCAGGGGCAGTGCTGGTGTCGAGAGTGGAGACAGTGGGAGCGGCCTGAACGGCGGTGGTGAAGATGCCAGCAATGGCGAGGACGAGCTTGGTGAATTGCATTGTGATTGTAGAACGTGTGTTGCAGATTTGGGATGTGAAAATCAGTTGAAGATTGTTGGTGGTGGTTTGTAAGATGGAGGAGTTTCCCAGTGGGAAGAAAACTTCTCAATATATACTCGTCCCTGGAAAACTCACGCTGGCCTGCCCAGATTGAGGACCCGCGCGTCGAGAATCTGAATCAAAGAAAGAGAGAGCAGCAGAACTCCGCTTGTTCAAGTCACCAGGTCAAAATGCGGGTCCAGATCTCTGTTGTTGGGATGGGGAGCAGCAGTTGCGGCTCCATTTTCCAACTTTTCCATCATCCATGATAGCATATATGGCAAGAGCAAAGGCTTAGGGCCGTCTTGTCAGTTCTCATCGCTTCCAACCAACCGGTCATCTGCCAATATAGCGGGGGCTGAAGGTTGTGAATGCCCTCGATGTCTGGTCAACTGACATCTTGAACATCACGGGACAAGCACTTGAAGTTTTGAACGGAAGGAGGGCAGCTCAAATATACGTAGGCCGTTAATTGCCGGCGGCAGTAAGCGAAGCTGCGCTTTCCTTTTCATCTGCGGGCTCTCCTGGCCATCTAAACATTGGCGGCCCTGACCAGAGGTGCTGAAACATTGCTCCAGGGCGGCCGCACTGTGTGAGGTCATGAGTTGAGAAGTAACAAGGCAGGGAGAAGGAAGTGGGAGGACATCACATGCCTGGGGGGTGGATGGAAGAAGCTTCACGATTGAGGTGCAAATTATTACTGGTGGGGGACGATAACATCTTGCGCTCACCTATCATGCAGGATTCAGATAAACAAAGCCATAACCGCCTAAATAGCTACCTGTCTGTCAGATGGTTGTGGTGGTCTCTATAACAACTGACGTGCTCTATTCACATTCTTTATCTTGTCGTGCCCTTGCTAACCCATAGCTCGCACGTCCATGTTGCCATGTTCCACTATGGTTAGCTCTCTTATCGTCTGCCTCATATAAGATCTTGGATTGCCTCCGACATGAATCGCCGATCTAAATGTAATCACATCGCAAAACAACATCTTCGGTTCTTGTGGATACCAGGGTGAATCTTGTTCCCTTCTGAGACTAATCTTGGGACACAAGCTTCACCGGTGGTAGGGGTCTCTCACTTATGGAGGTATACTTCTACTGACACTTTCGGACATGGGAATAGGTCACGCATCGCGTTTGGACATGGTTTATCGGTTTTGCTTTGTTGTTGATTACTTTCTGTGAATACACCTGAAGAAAAGATGTTTATGGCTGTCACCATGTATATACACTGGAGCGAGCAATGCCTGCAAGCATTGCTCACCTATAACTTTTCAAGTTGTGCAACACGGTGACTTTGGTGCAGTGATCTGGAGCATCCGCGACATTGGCGTCAACAAGATAAATGCAATAAAGGAGCCCGGCCTATTGAGGTTGAAGGTCAAGCCCTTTGGTGCCGGTAGATAAGGGCTACCTATGTACCTAGTCAGCAGTGTCAAATTTCTCAAGACAAGGTAGCTCAGCGATGACCTGAGCTGCTGTCTGGATCAGCCCTGTGACTTGGCATACCGACGGGATGTGTGATATGGCCAAATCACATTGTCCATTGCGGCAACACGGGAGCATCGTATGAATGCATACCCGTAAGGAAGCTTCAAGCAGAGATACGTAATGGGCACCAGTGGTAAAGGTGTTCACCGAAATGCTGTTTATCGTTAAAATATGCTTTGGCTGATTATTAATAAATGCTAAGAAATGGTCTAATAAAGTAGATACAGTAAACAAATCTTCTCTTCATGATTCACACGTCATATCTGAGGCCTGTTGACATCCTAGATGCCTGGCTCATCCTCTAGAACTTCTTTGGCTTGAAACCTACCAATGAAACGCGTGCAGCAATGAACAGCAAAGTGCCTATGGCGCAAGCAACACCGCCAAAAACCTTTGTGCTTTGGAACGCACCGTTTGATGACGTGAAAATGGCGCCACCGATTGGCGATCCAGTCAATGCTGCAAGAGAAGCACAGCCGAAAGCTATTCCTGTACGGGCACCGATTTGTTGAAGGGGAGAGATGGAAGCAATCAGTACAGGTGAAAGGCCAACACCAGCACCGGAGCCGATGCCGAAAAGGACTGCAAAGGTGATTATGGCAGCATCCCCAGAGGACGGAAGCCACACGCCTAAGATGAGAATGGTAGTAAATGCCGCCATGATTATCATCATATTGAAAGGACCGAGCTTGTCAGCCATGATATTAGGAACTGTTCGACCGATGATACTGCAGGAAGTCAGTATATAATAACTGGTTGATGGATGTGAGAAGACAACAAACCTGGAACCATTCAAGATGGCGACAAGGTAATTGGCAAGATTCTCAGACATTCCGCCAGCGAGGGCCTCAACGACAATAAATGTGAAGGGCACAAACATGCCCCAGTAAAAGAAGAAGATAGCTGCAGTCAACAAAGCGAAAGGGAGCTCTGTCAAGGGGGCAATGAAGGCGGCAAACTCAAATGGGCGCTTCACTGGGGGGATTCGTGTTCGGACAGTCATATTTGCCCAGATAAGGAGGGCGAGAACAAGGAATGCGCATATCCTGATTGCCCAAGGGAAGCCGACCTTGGGAATGAGGTTGATGAGCAGCACGGGGAAGATGACACCGCCAATGGAAGAACCGCAAACAACAAGGCCCATTGCTGCGCCACGCTTCTTGAGAAACCAAGTCGAAACCTGTATGATGTGTCAGTAGCCGTTCCGAAGTTGTCTCAGGGATTGATACTCACACAGGTAAAGGCAGGGAAAAACACCATCGACGCCCCAATAGCCGAGCATATGGCCTGGCTGAGTAGAATCTGATAATACGTCGTCGACAGACTGATCATTATCATGCCAAAAACATGCATGAAACTCCCAACAGCAAGCAAAATCGCAGGCCCATAGTTATCGAATATTCTTCCCACCCAAATGCCAGAAAAGACCATGAAAAAGACTTGGAGCGCAGGAATCCAGGAGACCTCTGATGCAGTGTGGTTGCTGAGCTGATTGGCTTGATAATGCGACTGGAAAATACCCGCGCAGTTGACCCAACCAAAAGAAACAAAAAGACAAGCCGATGCACCGCTGACAGTCAACCACGCACGGGCGCCGCCTTCTGGAAACTCATCTTGGCCTGGTGGGGGCTGATCATGTTGTTGCGGATGGTGGGGTGCTGATGATGATGACGGCTTGGACTTGCCAACACCTGAGGGTGGGCTCCTGTACTCCTCAGTGTAGTTAAGTGAGGACTTGAGGTCAGAGCCCGGGTACAATCGTACTGTCATTGTTGAAATATCCAAGGCGGTGGAAAGCACTGGCAAAACAAACAGTTGAAAATGTCTTGGCAAGAGGGAAAAGCCAAGACGAGGCGTGCTGAGCTGGAGGATCGCATATAAATGCGACAGCGGAGGATGGCACGACAGAACGCAACTCGGATATAATGTTCGGGGACCGATCCGCTAGCAGTATGGATTCATAAGCTGCCTATAAACCACCCCTGTTGTTGTGCTGGCCACACGACGTCGGGTGTTGTAGAGAACTCGGAGATTTCGGGATTTGGCGTCCAGGTCCACGGGTGGTATGCCGATGCTTGTATGCAGGCTGAAGACACTGCATGGTGCAGCGCCCCTTTCAGTCCTTTGTGAATGACGTAGTCCATGCACATTGTTTTTGTTGTCAGTAAATAAATCTTCTTGCTTTGGGGATCTACCCTCAGCAGAGCGTTCATGGTGTTCCCAGCCAGTGGTCGAAAAGAAATGTCGGCTTGTGTGAAGCTAACATCCGCTTGCACCGTGGACAAGTACCTAGGTACCTTGGCATTATGATGGACCTTTTGCACCTACCAAGACAGTTCATTCATCAAAAAGACAAAACTGGTTTGGTTGTCGAGGCTGATGACGACTTCGATGAGTGGTATCGTGCATGGGCCTCTGTTCACTGACCTATTTCTGTCTGCATAGCATTGGGTACTTTCGCGGCTCCTGGTGGAAGGAGTAGATCGAGCCCAGTCCGGGATCAACAGACCTACCATTTTCTACGCCAGTCAAAGCTCTGCGTCTTTTTCACGAGAAGCAAAACAAGCATTGACAAGGTTTGCGCTAATCTATTGTGTCCATAACAGGCCCTAAGCTCGGGTTCAAAAACCAAATTCCAACTGCGAGGATCCTGTCCCCGTCCCCGTCCCCAAAGCTGGCCCACAAAAAGACAAAACGGGCCTCTACCTATTTCGTCGAATGTTACATTCTCTCGGATACTGCGCCGGCCTTTTATCTGGCAGGATCTGCTCACCCTTGCTCCAACCAGCAAATGTCCTCTCCCGCGTCTCGCTTTTACTTGACGTCGGGTTTTTCTCGCCGCTCGGAGATATGCCATGTCTGGTTTAGCTCTTGCTACCCTGTTGGATGTCATTGACTCACACTTTCCAGCCTCATGTCGTCCTCTTGCACCTGTGCTCGTATCCCCGCGCCTTTATTTTGATGAACAGGGCCATGTTACCGGTGAATTATTTTTCTGCATCAAGGAACCGAGAGCAAGTCCGGTGCTGGGTAGGCTAACCCGAGGGCCAAATTACAGGCAGATCTCGGATATACGGGTAAGCTGACAAATTTTTATTCCACAGATGACCTGATCCAGAGATTCACAGGTACAGATGGGTTTTGACGAGATTTTACCTGCACGCTGATTGTTTGCGTTTCTTTCCATGTCTTGGCATGTCTGATAATCAATTTGATGCTTCATGCTTCACCAAGTCTGACCGAACATCACTCGCCACAGAGCCGCACAGAGTCAGGAGTAACTCCGTTTTCAGGTTGATGTCGCCCCAAATAAACGCCTAATACCACATGCACCGTAGCATTGTTGCGCCCACACGACAGGCCAAATGAGTAGGGGGGCTCTTTCTTGGAGATGGGGCCAGCGGGAGTGACCCCACGAGCTAGGTCGCCGGTTGGCTGGCCCCGGGCCATCACCCGCTTCGGCCCCTTTTTTAGGCGACAATTCAACGGCTTGTTCACGAGAGACCCGCCACATTAAGGTACATCTAATGTTTGATCTTGACGGCTCATAGAGATCTCCTTGATATCGTTCTCTCTTTCTCTTTCTCTTTCTTACCCTCTTTAGACGCCCTTTTTGTTCTTAAAATATGGCTACCAGCAATGACACTGGTTTCGGAAGCTGCCAGCGAGTTGCAAACTCACGTCTGCTGGCCTACATCCTGATTTTAACACCTCTGTTATGCCAAGGAAGCCGGGTAGACGTCCCCACAGTTGGTAACTTTATTCGAAGATGGAATATGGTCGCGGCAGTTATCGGAAACTATCTGTACATCGATGGAGGGGAGATATCACAATATGAAAACGGGGTGGTCGATGAGAGCTTAATATACCAAGGTACTTCTATGAATCTCCTTCTTACCTGATCGAATATTGTCGCACAAATGTTACAAGACATCATCTAATCAGGTGCTCAGTCAACTCTACCCTCTCCATCGATCTCTCGACCTCCTGGACAACCAGTAATGCCTCTTTCCGAATGATTCAGAAGCCCAATACAGCTCGAAACTCGCCCGCGATTTGGATCGACAAAGCAGACAAGGGCGGTTTCTACTTGTGGGGTGGTGTATTTTCATTCGGCAGAGGCATGACGGAGTCTGAAATGTGGAAGTTCAGCGCTGATGGCCAAGGCGGCGGAAGCTGGTCGCTCTTTCAGAACTTTACAAATCCCGAAGAGTTTGCAAAGCTGCTGTCACCAGAGAGTGGGGCTTATACCAACACCGACGACAAGGGCTTCTTAATCGGTGGTTACCGCGGCGCGTGGACACAGCCAGGCTTGACAGTCCACCATCAGATAATCCCGGGGATGGTGATGTTCAACATGCGCACAAAGGAGATTAGCAATGGAACAGCTGGGGATGAAGGAGATAGGCACAGCCCGTTCGAGACCCTGATCGGGGCAAAAGCTCACTTTATCCCTGCTTTTACTGGCACTAGGAGCAGCCGAGGATTGATCATGGTTTTGGGCGGTCACCGTTCCTACGTGGACAGAATTGTCCCAATGGAGAATTCACCTGGCTATGATCTGAGAAACCTGACATTCTTTGACCCGGATACGAGAGAACAGTATTGGCAGACAGCTACAGGCGACATTCCACTTTATCCGCGGTCTCAGTTTTGTGTCACTGGTTTTGCAGTAGCAGGTGGTGGGTATGATTTGTGAGTTAAGCGGTTTACTTAAGGCACAAGAGGTGACACTCAAATTGACCTCTTTTAGGTTCTTATTTGGGGGATACAATGCGGAACAATTGAAATGGTATGAGGACGCGTACGTTCTCAGCCTTCCCGGCTTTGTTTGGACCAAGGTTCCAACCCCTCCGGCCGGACCTCGATGCCTGCAGTACGTCCTCACATACCAGGTACTTAAACTACCTAACTTCGAAACTGCTCTAACCTGGTTTTAAGCACCTGTGTGTCGGTGGGCCGGCAAGTGGTTAGTATAGGTGGGATACCGTCCACCACAAATATAAGATCTATCGACGCAGCCTATCAGGGATTGTTGCTTTTTGATATGACAACGCAGACGTGGAAGGAGACCTATGACCCCGAATCTGGGGATTATGACAGGGCCAAAGACTTGAAGAGCTGGTATCTGAGTGGGTAAATCAAACCTTTCACTCCCAGCATACTGCCGCTCATGCTCTCGGAACTAACCTTCATCGTTTCACAGCGGCATAGCAAAGGTTGACTGGTCATCGAACGCAGTCAAGGCACTCTTTGTCAAAGATACAGGTGCAGGCGCTGGAGCGGATATCTCCAACACCGGAGCCGGATCCAATGGGGTTAATCCAGCAAATCTATCAACCAGCACTGACCTCCCAGATGAGGACAGATTGACAACGACGGGGATTTCACCTGGAGCCGCGGCAGGGGCAGCAGTTGGCGGCACAGCCGGTTCCGCCATACTCATTGCTCTGGGTCTCTGGCTTTTTCGTCGTCACAAGACGACTAAGAAACAGAATGTGAACCTGAACAACATACGAGAGTGGGTGAGTCCTCGCACTCACCTGGCCGAGGTTGCCAACGCAAAGATGTCGCTTGACATAACAGAGGCAGACGCCAGTCATGGCTACTCAGAACTTCCAAGTGTGCCAGAGAATACTTTCCATCGTAGTGCTCGAACAACGATAGACGGAGGGGAGGTCGGGGTTGACTACAGCCGTTGGGATCTTCCCTTGGCCTCGCGATATTACTGAATCACGGATTGAGGGGATAAATGCTGAAGCTCGGATTATTTCAAGCTTCGATGTATTGTTTAGAGGTCCTATGATGGTACCTATTTGCCTAGCCCTATGGGCCGACATTATCCACAGTGGACGTAGCCCCATCCGTTTCTATCAGTTGCTTTCCATCTTGCTTCTCCTTCAGCCAATCCGCCAACTTTCGCAGGGCGAACTCATCATGCTTCTTTTGCGAGTGACGAAAGACCTCCTCATACCATCCAGGTGTGCCACATGATTGCAGTCTTTGTCCATACGGCGCACAACCCCCAAAGTCGATCAAAACAGGCATCCCATCTCGAACCATGATATTTTGGGGATTGAGGTCGTTGTGAGCCAAACCAAGAGAGTGCAGGTAGTATATCGCCGACTGTACCCCAGCGAGAAACTTGTCGTTGTCAAGCGCCGCCAACGATTCATCCGAAGAACCGACGTATTCATCCAGGGTCATGTCCAACCGTTCGAGGAAGATAGACGTGATGCGGCCGTGGCGAACGCGGCAACCATCGTATCGGATGATGTAGGGGTGAGGGGTCTTGGAAATCTGTTCCATGATGACCGCCTCATGGAGAAGCTCTTTCCAGACATAATCGGTGCCAATGAAGTCATCGTAGTAAGCCATGCCTGGCCGTTTGACGTAGGAATTGAAGTCATTAAGATGATCGGGTGCAATCTTAAGGTCGATATCATGAGGAATTTCGGGAAAGATTTCCTCATCCCTGACGCGTTGTAGCAGTTGGGTGAACTCCTCGAAAGACAGATCCCGTTTATTCCTGGTGGTTTTGCCGTAATAGACCTTTTCGTCCTCGGTGACATGATAAAACATGCAAGATTTGGCTATGCCAGTGACTGGATCCCGCCCCGACTCAACAATAGTGAGATCCTGATAGGATGTGATGGTTGGGTGCGTCTCATCTGTTGTTGTGTCGCCACCGCTGGCTTTTGGAACTGTCGAGTCAGCAGTAGACATGCTTGACGATATTATCGTAAGATATGTTGAGGTTGTATGGTTGTGTTTGTAGAATGGAAGGCAAAGGGATGTCGATTCAGCTGCAAGACAGACGAAGAACAGAAAAGGTGATGCCGCGTGAGAGACTAGATGACGAGAGGGGTTGGTGCCTAAAAGTAGCACCACTAACAATTTTGTTGATTTGCTGGGGTTTCCGGCTTCCTCTGCTCTGTTTGTCAAGTTACACTGTAGACCTATGGCTGACCCGACAGATTGGATAGATGCACCCACTCGCTCTTGGCATCACTGGTCTTTTGTTGTCACAATGCGAGGGCTATCACAATCAAGTATTTGCGTGTCATGAAGCAATGTTGGCCTTGAGGAAAGACCATGGGCGGGTGACAGTTCCTGGAGCCCCCGACACGTGGAGAGCGATGGCGGATCTTGGGACCCAAACACGGGGACCAGGCAGGGCGGTGTTATTGATGCTTCCTAGCATCAGTGCAGGGAGACCGGAGTATAAAATCTGCCTCCATTCCCACTGAAAATATTGCATTCAGCTTCCAGATCATCTTCAATCATCAATTATTTACCGCAGACCAATTCCCACTGGTTCCAAAATGTACGTTGCAATGATTTCAGCCATCAACAGACATGACCTTCAATCTTGACACAATTTTAACGGATCTTGTGAATACCTATCTAGGTGCACCACCATCACCACGACCAAGGAGACATTCAAGCGGGATGGCAGCTATACCAGCGTCACTACGACCAGATGGACCGACTGCGGCAAAGCTACTTGCCGAACCTCGGCTTCCTACCAGGGGCAGTAAACCCAGACAAATGGATGGGCTCACAGTCACCTAGTCAGGTCTGTCATGACTGAGCAAATGGCAACGCCGGTTCTTGATTTTGTATCAGAAGAGTCGCGTGAAGGAAGGGTGGGGATGGGGGAGTGTGGAAGGATGTTTTGCAGCTGTACAAGAATTCTCAAGCCTAACTAGCCGCATCATGGAAACTGTCTGGACCTGAATACTGTCTCGAGTGGATGGTGATCAAGTATGCGAGACTCATGACAAACAAGCAATAAATGAAGTTTCTCTAGGCCGCTTATCTGACACTAGGTACCTACCTAGTAAACCTTGTTGATTTGAGGGTGTCATTTTGCTATCCGAGGACTGGGAGTTGACACAAAACCGAGATCTGGACCTCCCTGTCCCTCTGCAATTGGCTGTGATATACCGAGGTAGGTATACGGTCCATCAAACTGATATGCATAGATGATGCCGCATCAACCAAATATAGTACATCAATCTGAATCCATATCCATCTTTGGATCAAACCCCATCAGTCTTTCCAGCGTGTTACGTGTCTGTGCAAACCAATCGTCAATACCCAGGCCTTCACGAATGGCGTTGGCTTCCCTGGTTAAGGCACGGTGATACCTCTCTCCTATCCAAGACTGCAGGTGGTCTCTTCTCGCCCTCTTGTAAAATAGCTCGCTGAGCAAGCTATCAAACTCTTTGTCATGTCTTTCGTGACGATTTGTGTACTCCATAGACATGTAAGTTAAGCACCATCTGACCAGTCCCACAAGCCTGATAGCCTCCTTGACACTATCTTCATGGTCCATGTTTGAAAGGTCTCTAATTGGGTCGACAAACTTTCCCATGGCCCTGTCCAAGTCGTCGTTGGTTGCGCATGAGTCACTGACGGTTTGCTCGGCAGTGGCAACAATCCTGGCCTCTATTGAATTTGATAAGGCCTTGGGGCCGTATATTGACATAACAATCGTCCTGACAGTTGGAGAAGCGTCTGTTTGATGACCATGTCAGCATGGAATTTGATTCAAAGAAAATGTAAAGTGCCTGGTAAGGTAGGTATACACACCATCTGAAAGACCCTGCTGATGCACATAATTGACTAGCACTTGAAGTTGCAACTTGATAAACTGCAGGTCATGAAGTGCATCAGGTAAGCTTTCGGGCGGCCTCTTGTCGTCTAGTATTAATTCAATGTACTTGATGTATTGTTGACGCTCTGTTGCACCAGGTGGCAGCCATGTCCTGCGCCTTAGTTGAGCTTCGAATTCCATCTATCACAGGCGGAAATAGGTATTGTGCAGCTCTAAAGTCGCTACTGAGGCAGATGGAAATGGGAAAAGCCTGAGCAGAGGCTCAATAAGAAAAGATGCTGCGCTTATGCGTAGACAATGAAATGGAGAGGGGAGCAAAGTGGGACAAAGGTTGGTAATGAGGTAAGCTTCTGGCGACAATGTCTGGTATCGGAAGAACAAAGAAGAGACTGTACGTTAGCTCCCGACACAAACGTCCCGTAAAGCTAGGTACCCTCTAGATTGTGTCTGACCAATGTAGGTACCTTGGGTAATTCTTTTCAACATATCACCGAAAGAAACCCCCAACGTGTCAACCAGGCGTGGACACTACGTCTCAGGACTGCCGCCTCAGCGAGCTTCTCGGTGTGGTCATTCCGAACATCGTGAGCCGACTCAAAGGTTGCCCCCACGCCAGCGACGACGGCATCGGTAGCTAGGTGGCCGAGGTGATTGGCAAGTGACTGACCACTAAGTTCTTGGCACTTGCCGATCTGTTTACTGTCGACTGAGGTCGGGTGACAGCAGCCTGGGCGGTGGAAGGGAAAAGGAGGGCCAGGGTGAATCAAGCCTACTGGCCACGTGGTCGTTTGATAGTGCACACTAATGCTATATCTAGATAGGTAGGGTTGCAAGCGAATGGGGGTCCAATATTCATTTATCCAATATTCTCAATCATCTTAGTAGTTTAAGATGGCAAGGCTCGCTGCATGTGACGGAAGCGCCTCGGTTATCTGTATTTTGATGTGGCGCTTGAAGCCCAATGAAGATGTTTTAGGCAGCCTGACTCGCTTCCCCTCTTGCTAAGCTACCCAAGTGGACTTCACAACAGGTTCCAGCGATTAGGTAGGTAGCTTCCATGGATATTAGCATCACCATGGACGATCGCAGCCAGCAACAGTCACCATGTTCCGAAGATCAAGAACTCGGGAAGGAAAGCCGACTGAGCAGATATCTCAGCCATACTGGGCTTACCCTCCAGACACCCGATATTCAAGCCATCATTGCCCAGGGCGCCGAAGACGTGCGGGCCATCATGAACAATTCTCTGTCAGCCGCAGAGATTTATGAGTTTGCTCGCAAACTACGGCACTCTCCGGCAAGCGTCATACAAGTCTCGGGTATTATGTGGTACCTCACCTTTCTCTCCATCGAGCGTGACCAGGCCTTTACTACAGGCGCTTATCTCGTCCGGGACCCCGACGGTCGACTGTCAGCCTACTTCCGCGGCGTTAGCACACAACGCATCAGCAGCCATCTAAAAGGACACTCGGCACCGGGATGTACCAACGGCATTGATCTGCGGGCCGCTGCGGGAGGATCCGGCACTGCACCATCACCCCCGCCGCTGCCCCACGGCCACTGCCACGTCCTTTCCATTTCCATCACCAACGACAAGCGTCGGGGGAACTGCCCCGCGCTATTGCTGAAGTTGGGCGCCGCGGAAGGGGGGAAGGTATCGCCGCCATGCATGAGTTCTTGACGAACAACTTGGGAGATTTAGATGCCGTGTTGCCTGAGCCCGCCCGCGAGCGTATGCGCATTCTCCTTACCGAGATTGAGTCTGGGTACGACTTCGTTGGCCTCCGGTTTGGTAACGAAGTCTTCGTTGACCTCCCAGCTGAGCTCGCTGGCCCGTTGCTTCAAGCACCAGAAATATCTGGCCCGTCTCCGTCATTGAGGCAGCTATGTGTGGACCCCTCTGAATGGAAGAAGTTGGCGGATGAGGCGTGAGTTGCCATGCTGCGTGATGGCTCGGCTGTCACATGGATGAGAGGCAAAGACTTTTCTACGAACAGTCACCAGAAGGGGATGCAATTGGTGTAAACCTGTAGGGTGAGTGTTGCTTGGTGCCAGAGTGAAAATTAGGAATATGTCATTTCAACGCATTTCATCATGTTTGAAAATTATTTCGACGAACATTGGAATGTTCTATGCAGATTACTTGTTGTTTGCTACAACACAAAGCCAAAGCCTGGCAACATATCCTTGTCAAGTGCTACGTTGTCTCGCTACCTAGGTAGTACGCGATAGCCACTCAGCCCCCGATAGCCTCCTGTCACAAAATCTGAGCATTGGTTCCTATATCATGGTGTGTCCGCTCAAAGCCATCCTCATAGAATGTTCAAACCATTATCGAGTTGGCAAATCACCTTGATCAAGGAGACAATCAGGCGCAGTAAATTGACCTGCACGTTCAAAGTCTGGAGGGTGTTTCTGCAACGAGTGTCAGCTAGACATAAAATAAAATAAGTGGCATCATGGTTAAGAGCAGCCTACTGAACAACATTCTGTCTGTTACCACTTGGCTTCGCAATTCGTAGCAACGGTAGGGATTCTGGCGACCTCGGAAGCACAACGGGGTCTCCATGCGCCGACCTGGTTGTCATCTCCAGAGCGCCTGCTGTAGTGATTGGAGCAGCCAGGGCCGTGAATGACCCGACGGCGAAGAGAATGTTAAGGCTTGTGACTGATAGCTTCATGATGATTTTTTGGGACCCTGTTGGGAAAAGCAGGCATCAGATTCTGATGGGACTGGGCAGATTGGGTGCCTTTAAATACGTATGTACCATTATTCACGGTGGAAGGCCACCATCATTCCGCGGAGAGCATATCAGCCAACAGGGTCTAAGTCATGTTTCGGAACGGCCCAGACAGGTTTGAATTTGGTTTGGAATGTGCCAACCTGGACAGTAATTTAAGATCAGGTCCACTCATTCCAAGAGCTACATAATGACGCTACTCCAAGAAATGTGAGCCCTTGCAATGGAATGACCGCTTCTTGCATCTACTGTAGAGAGAAATGGTAAGGTACCTAGTATTTAGCATTGGTGTTGGTACTAGACTAGGTAGTACCGGAGGAAATCTTCGAATCAGCCGGATACTTACCTGTATGTTGCGATAGTGAAGAGAGTACAGGTCGATATGTCACGACGAATAAGAGTTTAGGGTTGCAATTCTGTAGCCTGTGTAGACATCAAGTACCTAAGGATTGATGTTTTTTCCTTCGATATTTCATTGAGACTCGTGTGTGGAAAAGGCTGTCGGCCGGCGAAGTTGACGAGACGCACAAACGAACATGAAGTTCTCAACGATTCTTCAAGTTCTCAACCAAATCCTCTTAGGAGAATGATGACCTCTCGCCTTCGTAAATCAACGGTTAGTAAAGGCACGCGACTGGAGACACAACATTGCTTAACAGTGATGAAAGCTCTAATCTACAGGTTCAGATTGCTATAAGATGGAACCCACCCATCCGCGGCCCGCGCCCCAATCTTCCTCATATACCCGTTTCTGAGTCCTCCTTGATGGCTCATATACCAGCATCTCCTTGGTTGAATTTGCCTCCTCAATCTTCTGCAACAACTCCCGTGATTTCGGAAACCAGTGCTTGACCCCAATTTCGGAAAGGAGATCATCCGCTTCGTTGTTCAAATCACACAATCTATCCCTCCAACCCCACCTCTTTCCATCCTCAGTTCTCTTCTTGATCACCTCCACGAAGAGCTTGTCCAACAGATCATCATGCTCCTTGATCGGAAACTTCGCACGAATGTACTCATTGTCGTCGACAATATCCTTTAGGCGGGCAGGCTGGGGCCCAGCCGCTTCACTCTCGCCAGTTTCGCTTTCGGAGTCGAAATCATCCTCGTCGTCGTAAAAGTCGTCACTTGAGTAACCGGACTCGTACCGGTGGTCAGAATCCCGATCATACCATCGGCTACTCAGGAAGACGACAGAATTATAGGCCTCTTTTGCCGCGTTGGGATCGTCGAGATCTAGCATTTTTCTAATCGGGTCCAAGAACCTCAGCATGGCCGGATTGAATGGAGCACCCGGACCCGTATAGCGCTCGCTATAGACATCATGGATACGGGCTTTCAGCTCCTCGGCTGTGGTCTTTGCTGACTTCTGACGTGACTGGACGAGAGCTTTGATAGCTGCTGGAAGGTCTAAAGAACATTGTAAAAGTCAGTTGTCGTTCACTTTCACAGTGGTGCTCACATATTCGATGTTTGAAGCACTACTTTGGTACCTACCTGGTAGCTAAGGTCCCTTAACTTACCTCTCGTTTTGTGACTCTCTTCAATGAACTTGACGGCAATGTCCAGTTGAGACCTCATGAAAGTATTTTCCGCATCAATCCTATCCAGGTCCTTTTTCCGGCGGTTGCCCAGCGGCTGAGGGTCCCATAGCGCCCTCAAACGTTTTATATGCTCAGGGTCAACGTTTTCTTGGGCGGTAAGGACGGGTTGCCTGGTTAAGGGATCTCTCAATGAATCATCGGACGGATACATGAGCTCCTCGAGGGTGAATTCCTCTGGTGGGTGATTGTATTTGTAGGCCATGTTGAGTACGTCGGTGTGTTGGGGGAGTTGGCGATGAACAGACGCAATTCTTTGGATGAGGAACCGACGGTTGGAGATAACCAAGGTCTAAGGTAACCTTGCTCGCTTATCTTATCGCGCTTAGGTGCGCTATCTTCATTTTTAATGTTAGGAGACGCTTATACAGGGCATCTAACGTGCTGTTGTCACTCAGGGAGCTCCAGCAGCTAGGAAGACTGAGCAGGAACAATAGCAGGGTTTATTTTGTTATCTTATCCTTATCTTATCGGAGACAAACCTTGGGATGTTACGAAGTAGCTCAGCCAACACTGCTAAAAAAGCTCGGCACACTGTGCTAAAATAGCTCCAGCTCTGCACACACCGCTAAAAAAGCTCAGCACACGCTGCTGAAAAAGCGCGGCACATGATGCTAAAAAAGTTCGGCACACACTGCTCAAAAAGCTCGGCGCACACTGCATGCGTGCCCCTCGACATGCAGTGTGTGCCGAACTTTTTCAGCAGTGTTGGATGATCAAAAACCCTCCGGGCCCCTTTCCACACAGATTTTGTAGTGTAGAAGATATAGCCAGCTAACTGCTTCGCGTACGGGACGCGCCCCCTGTTATTGTCACGGGCTGAGCCCTAGCATGGTCCTCAGCAACCCTCGGCCTTGATGAAGCTATTGCCAGAGCGCACACAGACCACTACTCCAGAACCTTCTCTCACCCTACACTAGCCAACCCGCTTAGCTATATCAGAGGCTCATGTCGTCAGACTTTCTCTTGCTCTTTTCCTTTCTTCACGTGCAGTATAAAGGCGGTCTGGTCAACCAAGCTGGATGAGCTCAGGGAGAGCTGAACTGATACACCCAGTTCGGTAAGAAGGAAAGTTCAACTGGACATGGTACCTTTTGTCACCAATATTGCCGTCAAGTACAGATATGACAGAGGTTCTCTAGCAACTCCAGAGAGGAGATAGAGGAGAAGCAATACAATCACACAGTGGCAACCCCCATAATATTCACCTTCAAAGAGTGCATTAAACTTCTGACAGTGCTCGTAGAGTGGCCTAGCTACCTATTAAGATCCTAACAGTGTGACCCCACCATGTTCTCAAAGGGGCGGTTTCCTCGTGTGACGTACCCCTATCCAGAACCTCTGAAAGGGATCTACCCTTGAAGGCCGACTTCTGAAAGTTGGCTAGGTGCAGCTAAACAGCACACAACAAGATTGTCTGAATGTAAACACAGGATGTCGTGATTCCGAGCTGTGGATTGCACACTGCAAAACAATCTATGGGCTATCTAGTTCCTTCTTATCCATATAGACCATGTCCAGTCCCTGATTATTGAGTTTTCTCAGTGATTGATGATCCTCATTGCTGATTATTCCTAGTGTCATAGTCGTGATGCCTAGCAAGGGCAGCCCAGTACGTTGAGAATACTGTCGGCAAGTACCTACTTATATAACGGCCGCTAATTCACTGGAGCCCCTGAGTCGCAACGACATTGCAACCCCCCACAAGATCTACCCTACGTTAACATCAAAACTTCTCTCAATTATGAATCTTCGTAGCGATGACTTACTTCCCTGTGCAGCACAATCTGTGCGGGATCGGGCCACGAAACAGTTGCTGCTAGGAAGATACATCCAAGCTCTAATCACAGGTTATTAGAATCTGGCTCCAAGCTGTCCAAGATAGGTATCCAACTCACGTATCGCCTCCCTCATTCTGACCCAGCTGCCAGACACACGTAAACTCGCGGGTTTCGCCGTTGGGAATCTCCGCAACAATCGGGCATCCTTCGGCTGGACAGGAACGGCATAGACCAGCTCCTGTCCCAACGATGCTGCAGGACATAGCGGTGACAGCGCTTACAAGAGAGGCGAGGAAAAATAAACGCATCTTGAATTGTCGTTCTAGTGTAGGCGAGTTAACTCTGGATAAGTGATGCGGGAGGATAATAGTTCGAGTGCTGTAAGGTTCACAGGAAAGCGTCGGAAGGCCGCATATATATATGCGAAATGAGCGCGGTCCGCATAAGTAGGTATGTATTCGGTCACCATGACTCTTGTGATGGAATAATACCTACTACATCATGACTTAATATCTACATTATTAAATGAGGTATGCTGTTCCGCTGATGCTGCTCACTGTCTTTTTTTAGTCTGCCGTCGATCGAGAACCGAATGCGTACAGCGCCGCACGTCACTACCGCGGCCATGGAACGGGCTGAGCCCCGTTGAGGGCCGCGGAGACTCTCGGCCAAGACACATCAATCACCATGACGCAGCCTTGACATTATATCCCCTCACAATCTTCGCCAGATCATCATCTTCAAACAAAGAGCTAACACTCGTCTCTCCTCGTTCCAGAACAATCTTTGGATTCCAAGCCGGTCTTTCCACCTGCACAGCCTCCCAAAGCTGCATCCATAACAAGTTGTGCGCAACCCGGAGCGCAATAGCTCCGCCAGTCCCTGAGAGAACATTATCACCGCTGTCCCAACACTGTCGTTCTCTGGCTTCAGAACACGTTGCTGCACGGTCGTGGGTCTAGAGACAACCCCAGGCCCGTGCCAAGGAGAGTTTGCATCATGATCTAGTCCGGTGGTCTAGATCTATGCACCAACACGGTTGTGATCGAGCTGCCGATTAGCATGAAGACCGCGCCATTTAAAATGAAAACAGACAGCAGGGTGCTGCCTTCCTGGGCAACGACAAGCGTCGAACACATGAAAAAAAAGGCAGCACCGAGCACTAGGGGGAGTGTGCATGTTGCTGACTTCAAGGCTGTTTGGGCCTGAATGGCTTGGACTAAGAGACAAAGGTATTACCTACCTTAGTGACCTGCCAGGTACCTATAACGGTACCACAACGTATACCTCGCCAAGGAACACTCTATGACTGTGGAGATGAGCGCGACAACCAGCTGTTCCTCAACTTCGATTTACCCACGAATTACATGTTCCTGTGGAAAATACATGTACCTATCGAAACATGAGTTCAACATAGCAAGCAAATCACTGCATCCCGTCCCTCCTCCCTACTCGAGTTGCGCTTGCATCTCATTCTTGATTTTCTCCAACAGTTTGCGAGACTTTGGAAACCATGGCGACGCCAGGGGGACGGGGACGGGCCAATCCTCGTCCCGTACCCGCCATTCCGCCACCATCTCGTTCAAGTCCCCCTCCACATCCCAAGTATGCCCAAGATCTCTCCGGTAATCGATGATAAACTCTTCTTCCACGAGCTTTGTGATGTGAAGTCTGAACATGCCAGCCATTCCCAGCGCATCTGTCAGATTCGTCAGGTCAGGGTCACGCCAAGGACACCAGATTCTAAAGTCAACAGCATCCGGGTTACCGGGGCCATAGTTTGGTTCTGGCAGCTCTTGACCATGATTACTTTGTCGCTGAAACACAACTTCAAGTTCGCGTTGCGTTGAAGGGGCTTGACGATCGACTTGCTGAGCTACGTTGGCCTCGGTTGGTTTGGCAGGGGCTTTGCGTTTGACGTTGGCCATGGTAGTGCTTTCCTCACTGTCCTCAGATGGGGCTTTGCGCTTCCTTCGTGCTGGAGCCATGATGCAGAAGGTGAGAGGATCGGCGAAGATCGGTCGCTCTTTTCTTGGGGGAGGGGGGACTTGAAGCGTGGTGTTAGTAAGAACGCTGCGGTGGTGTTGCAAACGGGAAGACGGATGGCGATAACGCACGGACAGAAAAGGAAATTATCATTTTCCAACAAACGGCGGATCCTGGCGATAGGCTAACATGGATCCATTTAGCAAGAATGTCGAAAGGCTGGATCCAGCAATGATGTTCAAACATCCGTTTGAGCAATCTCTCCTCGCATGCCTATCGATACCTAGGTAATCTTTTACACATAAACGAAACAGAACGGGCTTCCCGTAACCGAGTTCATCAGTTCCTTAAGCTTCCTTGACGGCTGGTGAGGCAAGACATCAATGCTGTCCTCGACAGTGACATTGGGGCTGGGCGGGATGTTGAGCCATGTGCCAGTGCCGAAAACGTCCTTTTGCGATTCAGTCAGCGCCGATACGACAATATGAACGGGCGAAGTCATAAAACCTACACTTCGATTGGGCAAATCCAGCATCTGCCAAATCCAATAAATACGATCCAACTGTCCATGCGTCAACCAAAAGGCGGGATCATACGGCGAGATCACCGGGTCACCAGCATGGCCGCCAATCCCGCCAATCGCGCTGTGACCACCGCCGTGAATGCCCATCGGCTTCTGAGGTACCCAGCGCGGATCCCCCTCCTGCGAGAATGTCAGTAACCACACCTTTGTATAACTAGAGCTGGTGAGCACATACCGCGTTGACATGAAACCCGAAAATATCATCATACCCCAGAATCAGCTCCGTCGAATTCCTGAAACTAGCCCACCTCTCAATCCCGCCCTTATTCAGATCCCTAAGCAAACAGCGCGGGTTATCCTCCCTTCCATCCTCCGGCTCGACAGGGAACGTCTCCGTCATGTTAAACGGCCCCAACCTCACCCTGTGATCGACAAAAGGCCCGGTGGTAACGCACCCACCACCAGTGCCAGGCTGGACAATAATTTCGGGAGTCAGAGGGTCAATGAACGGAATCTTGAAGGGCTGGCGGTTGGGAATGAACTCCCCATCACCACCGAGCGACGTGTCTGAGCCGTCGAAGACGGGGGAGAGGTGCGGGCCGGCGATGTCAAGGCCCCATTCCCAATAGGGAAGACCAGAGGTCCAACCGCACTTGGCGAGCTCTTCCTCATAAGTGTACAGATAGTACCGGTGGAAAAGGAGAAAGGTTGCCTGCAAGGGATCTCGTTAGTTTTGTTGACTTTGGTGGAGCCAAATAAAGGGGCAAGAGAGGGGGGTAGGAAAGGGGTAAACAAACACTGTTGTGGACCAAACCACTCCGACGCGCGTGGGCCCAGACGATGTCATCGTACAGAGACTTGGCGCCAGGGACCTCACCGGGAGGGAGGGAGCTTGGCTTGGTCATGATGCACTTAACTGCCGCGATGAACTTCCTGCGGTCGGCTTTGGAGATGCTGCGCCATTCCCGACGGTATTTCACGTTGGAGGGTTTGCATGTTCCGCCAAACTTGGTGAAGGCCTTGGCGAGGGCGATTCCATTGAGAGCTTTGAGCGCGAGTCCGGAGTCAATCGCCTTTTGCTTGAAGTCTTCGAGCTTGGGTCGAACGGCGGCAGCAAGGCCGGCGGCCTGAAGAAGAAAATATCCTGCCAGAAGCTTCATGGTGAAGATACCCAGAGTGAAGTCTGCTGGCAGCCCAGGACGGCTGTCCCTGTTAGGACGTTAGGTCGGGTACCTGACCTATTTATGCTTATTCATGTTTTGTGTGGTTATTGCCGGAACGTGGGCGAAAAGCGGGCAGCTTGCGCAGCATTCAATAGTAGCTGTAGGCACACGCATAGTCTATGATACTTCCGCGTTGCCTGCCATTCAAGGCTCGCTTCTGCGAGGATCTTGCCGCCCCAGCCATTTCCATTCGATATTGTATGAGCATGAGTGCTCAGTGTGGCAATTGGTACGACCATGTGCTTGGGGAACGTTGGCTGTCGGGCCTATAAGGAGTCTATCCGATAGGACTGTCTCCTCGCTACGCTGTATACAATGCTGATACCAGGGTCCTTTTCTCCGGTTCATCTGCAGTCAGCAGTATTGGCAGGGTCTCTTTGCAGACACAGCGTAGGACTGAGGTCTTGGCCAGCAGGTGTTCTGGTGGGTGACACAACATTGCCTATTGCTTCTAGACCACGCCTCACGGGCGGGGTGGCAGCAGAAAAGTAAGGTACGTATGACTTAGACCTTTATAACGTTGTGTTTCAATGATATTTCGCCGCTTATCTAATGTTGCTTCTTGTCTGCTGTCAATTGATGCTATCGTTTGTCAATGTGCTATTTATACTCGCATAAGCTACCGGCAGGCAGATACAGCGACCCCTGAAGTGACAGGCTTGGCATGTAGCTTCCAAGAAAAAACGGCATGGATGGATGTAAGCTGTACCAGACTGTCTCACACACGTTAGTGTTGGGTTACGTCCAGCGAATACGGCCGGTTTCACCAGACACTGTGGTTCAGGAATTTGGATCAAGTCTTCCTCAAAATGAAAGCTCATATCTTCATTAAGATGCTTTTTACAATGCTGTTGTGCAGTCTGATACATCGTCGCAGCGCCTTATTCAATAGTGATAGGGATCTTGCCAATGTGCTTCTGGGCCCACATGTGCTCATAAGCCTCCTTGGCCTTCTCCAGCGTGAAGACGGTCTTGTCAAGTACGGGGTGAATGTCGTGCTTCTCGATCTCAGCGACCATATCCTCCAACTGCTGACGGGAGCCGACATAAACACCACGGACGGTGCAGATACGAGACAGAGTCTCAAGAATATTGTCCTTGGGAGCTGCGCCGCCGAGGAAACCAATGACAGAGATGACGCCCTCCATCTTGATGGCGCTCAGACTCTGAGTGAAGGTATCGGCACCACCAACCTCGATGACATGCGCCACACCCTCACCACCGGGAGTCAGCATGCGAGCGGTCTCGCCCCAGTTCACATCTTCTCTGTAGTTGAGGACGTGATCGGCACCCATCTTCTTGAGCATCTCTGCCTTCTCAGCGCTCGATGTCGTGGAGATGACATGGGCGCCAGCAGCCTTGGCGAACTATTCTTTTGTCAGCATAAATTCGCCTTTGGTGTGAGACGTGGGAAAGTCTTACCTGGAGAGCAAACAAACTGACACCACCGGTACCCTGGGTAACAACCCATTGGCCCTTCTTGAGGGGCTTCAGCCCATAAAGGGCATTCCAGCTCGTCAACGCAGCGCACACCAGGGAAGCGGCCTCAACGTAGTTCAAGTTGCTAGGCATTTTGGCGACACCAGTCTCGGCAAAGGTGCCGTATTGTCTCAAAGTGCCATCAATGCATCCACCGAGGCCGGTCTTGCTGGCCTTGATGTCCATATCACCGCTCTGATGGCCCTGGTTGAAAAGGGTGACGACCTTGTCGCCCTTCTTCCACTTGGTGACCTTGGAGCCTACAGCGACAACGTCGCCCGCGCCATCGGAGCCGGCTACCACTGGAAGGTAGACGGGAAAGGGGTACTTGCCCTGAGGAATGATGAGATCGCGATAGTTGAGGGAGGCGCCGCGGAGATGGACAAGGACCTCATGGTCGCCGGGTGTGGGGACCTCAGCTTCTCTATAGACGAGGCCATCAAAGCCCTTGCCGGTGCCCTCAATGAGCCACTGCTTCTGAGTCTTGGGAAGAGACATTTTGATTTGTGCTGATTACCTGGTAGGTGGGGGTTGATGGGGATAAGACAAGAGGCGATTGAAGGGTTGTGGGGTATCAAACAACAATGAGGAGAAAATGGATGAACTGGTTCAAGTTAGAGACACCGCAGACTCTTAAATACCTGTTTGAGCGGAACAAGATCCAACCTCCTCTGGGGTCACAGTTTTGTCGTTTTGGCGTCCGAGTCCCGCGGATACCATGCAACGTCATAGGTACGATACCTCGATGCCATGTGGAGCCTTTTCTCTTGGAGATTCTCCGATCCACCCCCAGATATTCCTCGTAATAATTACCTATGATGAGTAAGCCCTCAATCTGATGCCTGTGTCTCGAGGCCTTTGCACCATGTCCAAACTCCTGTTTTGCCGTGCATTTCCGATAGAGTCAGTGCTTAGACCAGCTAGGTACCTCCTTCAACCAGCAAAAGAAATGCCATCCGGTCTTGATCAATCCAGTCTTATTGACAGAGATGTTGTTCCACCGTAATGATTTTAGATCAACAGCCAACGCAGCACTTAGTTAGTGTCGGGGAAACCATTCACCGCCAAACAGACCCACCATTAACAAGATTGATAAGACTGAAGAGTTTTCCCAATTCCCATCACTTGCTTTGTCAGAATGAAGTCGTGATTACTATCTAAAGAAAAAAAGTGGCCCCACTAGCACAATTCTGGAACGTTCTGGGTTGATCGACCGGGTGGAGATACAAGCCTCTTGGAACTTAGACGATGCTAACACGTGCTAACCAGAGACTTTGACCTTCAAGATAGAAACAATATCTATACCTAGGTATCTGTGTACGCCTCCAAATCAGACCAATTCCATCGCGAAGCTCTTCACTTTGATCTCTCCGCCCAGTGCTTTGGTAGCAAAGTTGAACACCCCAAATCGGTACCCAGTAAAGTACCGCCAAGAGTTGCTCATCGCGAAAGCAGGACCTAGAGTTGTGAAAGTCCTTCCATCGGTGCTGTAGGAGAAAATGGCCTGTCGTCCAGTATTCGTGCCAAAGGCTGGCGTGATATCAGCTTGAATCCGCAACCAGATCTCTCCAGTGACAGAAGGTCCAGTTGCCACGACGCTACCGGTCGAGCTGGTTGTCCATGATCCTTCGACCAAGTTCAGGTTGTTCACCATGACGAGCGACGCGGTATTGCCAGTCTTATGCAGGCCGATGTAGGCGGCTCTATCTCGGAAGAGCACTGCACCAGCTCTATCGCCATCCCTCATCGCCCCTACATCAATCCTGAAAGTACCCCTTGACTTTGGACCAACGATTCGATGAGTGAGGGTGTTTCTCGCAGCGAACAAGTCTCCCGTTACCGTCGCCGTCCTCAAAACCAATCCATCGCCCGAATTCCATTTTCCATTGTCAGGATTGTGATTCCATTCCCACTCCGGCCCCAACTTACTCCCCCTGAACTCATCAACTCGTGGACCCAGCACATTGACCTTTCTTGTAGTGGCCACCGGGATCGGGTATGTCTTGCCCCATCCATTGGCACTGTCCCTGACCAGACTAGGCCAACCATCACCACCCCAAGTCAATGGCGCAACAACAGGAATCCTCCCGCCGGGATAAGCGTCCATGAATCCAGCATAAAACCACCTCCCATCCTCCGTATCAACAATACCTCCCTGATGAGCATACCCAGCACTTGTCAAAGGCCCCTGAATCCTCTCGACCAACACCCGCCTCGTATACGGCCCCCAGGGATTGTTCGCTCTCAAGACAAACTGCGCATCAGCCGGTCTCGTGACCCAGATCCAATACTCCCCATTCCGCTTATACATCCTCGCCCCTTCCAGCGTCATATCACTTGACGTGTACACCAACTGGTTCCTCACCTCCCTCAGGTCCCCGTTGGAAGCTACACTCAGCTGCGCGACTCGGATCTGCGTGTTCCCATAAACAACATACACCTGGCTATCATCATCGTCAAAGAAAAGGCCCGCGTCATAGTAGCACTTGTCAATGACCGGTCTCGGTGTCCAATTCCATGTTTCAGTGGGAACCTCTCCACCGTTGGCACGAGCGTTGCCGCCGGGACTGGACCAGACGTGCGTCTTACCGCCGTCAATGCAACCAAGCCAGTAGAAAGTGTCAGTCGAGGGTCGGTAGCGAAGCGTGCTAGCCCAGATGCCTTTGACATAGGCCCGAGAGTTGGATGTCAGGTTGTAGTTATTGGCAGGGGAGAAGTTGAGATAGGGCACCGAGTGGGTGACGGCTTCCCAGTTGGCAAGGTCGAAAGAGCGGAGAACGGGGGCGCCGGGGGAGTAGGCGAAGGTGGAGGAGGAATAGTAGAAGGTGCGGCCTATGCGGAAGACATCGAGGTCCGGGTGGTCTTGCCAGACGACAGGGTTGGTCAGTGTCTGAGAGAGGACCAGCGGGGCATGAGCGAGGAAGAGTGTTGTAATGGCGCGGAGAAACATGGTGCTTGTGGGCCTGTACGGCTAGGGGGCGACTCGGGGTAGAGGGGACATCTTGAGAGGTCTGTGAGAGTACAGGCAACTCTTAAATATTTGCATCATGGAAAAATTCGAAAAAGAGAACGGGGAAATGGCAATACCAAAAGGGGTAAGGAGAAGCAAAAAGAGGATCGTCATTGACGGGAATTGAGCCCGACGTGGGGGTCGAACCCACAACCTTGAGATTTCGGAGTACTCCTTAAGAGTCTCACGCTCTACCGATTGAGCTAGCCGGGCGGCTAGAGAATTGTTAGTGCACTAGGTCGAAACTTGACTAACTGTTGCACGCGCATCACCCAATGCAGAGCGCCCGGTGCTGCTCCTGAGGAGCAGACAAGCCCAACACCAGCAGTTTACGCTAGTACGGGCAGATAATTTTGTGTAGAAATAGAATTTCTCCTTGGAACCATTGCGGACATCTTATGATTTCTCCGCCAGTGGTGAGAATGCGTTCCAGTCAGGACAAGCGCGCCAATCAGGATCGACGTTCTGGATGAATGTGCTTCAGAAGGAGATGGTGTTCTGGAATGTTACCTTACACTTTTGGCCCAAGCTTTGCGGGGTCAAAGAAAAGTCTCCTTGGGGTGTTCGGCCTCTCGATCGTCCCGAGGTCTGTCCCGCTTGAGCTCAATACAGCTTCGGCTAGCTAAGGTAGACCATGGGCGGCAATATCTGTGGTTATGGGTCAAGATCCCGTAGAGCTTGACAAAGAACAGTTTCCATTTGCCACCCTGCAGGAGCTCTTCTGCCCCCCTGCCGTCATGGCAAATGCCGACTCCCTCTCGAATACGAAGTTGTTTAGGTAATGAACACCATGTTTCTCAAGCTTCTTCGCCTCTTGACTTTGTTGATCATGGTTCCTAGAACTCAAATTGGAAGACAGATACATGCTCACATCTTGAATCGCATGGAAAACACCCGACCATTAAAGACCTTAGTCTCTCATGAAAGGCCTCCATTGCCAGATACCTAGTCAAGGTTAGGACTTATCAACCCAACTCTTCTCGAGGAAATGAACTGGATAGTTGTGTTGCTCCAGCTTTGGAAGACTACCTAGGTATCCTACTTTTTCGATGGATTTGCGACGAACGAGACAAAGACCTTTGACTGGCTTCTTGAAGTCAGCTGCAGGCACCTTGAGCTAAGATATGTGGCTTTCCAGTTCCGGACCGGTCGATTTGACAAGCTTCTAGCGAAGCCTTCTTTGTCTGATGTCTACCCCACCGAGGGAAGCTTCTGATCCGTGAAGACCACCATCTAGAATCCTACTTCATTCTGTACAGATTTGGCGAATGTCGTTCTTTGTAAAAACGTCCACTGATGTAGAAAAGACCAGTCCTCGCGAGTTGAAAGGAAAACCAGGGACAACGTCCTAAAACTTAGACCCTCCCACGACAGCATTCGGTCTTCTCGTCTTGTCTGGCCTCGAACCATCACCATGTCTAGCACTTCTCTTCCCAACGGCGGTTCCGGTGAGCCGTTTATCCACTGGCAAGCCTTCAACGGCACCATCTGGGCGTTCACAGGCTTGACTCTCATCACCCTGGCGATCAGGCTCTACACCAGGTGGAGAACGTTCCGAAAGCTATACTGGGATGATGGGCTGGTCATCATAGCTTGGCTTATTGTATTCATAAACTCGGTCGTGTGGGCGACGCAATGGTGGAACATGTACGCAATCGTTTGGTGGGGAGCCGGCTTGCAGCCATATCCGCCTGAACTCGACGACATCAAGCGGTGGATGGACAGCATGCTCGCCATGCAGCTGCTCATCTTCACTTGTCTTACCTGCGTGAAAGTCGCCCTGCTGCTTTTCTTCCGCCGGCTTTACGGGAGATCCGAAACGAAGCGACAGAAGCAATACTGGTGGTTCTCCTTGATCAGCACCTTGGTCGTGTACGTGATCAGCATGGCCACGCCTCAGTTCAAGTGTTACACCAACGACTTCATATATATAAATGATCACTGCAACAGCGGCTGGTTCGTTACCGAATCTTTGATCATCATGACGGTCGTGACCGTACTCAACCTCCTTACCGACATCTTCATCCTGGCCATTCCCGTCAACATCGTCTGGAGCCTCCAGATCCGCTGGCGAAAGAAGCTAGCGTTGGTAGGCTTGTTCTCCCTCACCTTTATCACCATGGCCATCGCCATTGTACGTATCGTCGTACTACACACTACACGCAAACAGCTAGGCAGCCTTGACCCTATCGCACTGGTGTTCTGGTCTCTGATGGAGATTGACATTGCCGTGTTGATTGCCTGCCTCTCTTCCTTCCCTCAGCTGTTCGTCCGCTCGAAACCGCGCCAGGTCGAGAAGCCAAACCCTACTGCAAGCATGATTGAGCGCGTTCGACGACGCATGGCCAGAGGCGGAAGAGCACCGAGTACACCTGAGACGGCACTGTTTACCAAGGACTCTCAGTTTAGTGGCTCAACGGCTGCTGGCGCCACCACTGCAGTTAATGGAACCACGCTAGCTGCAACTGGAATCACTTCACACGGGAAACCTGATCCGGATGCGGACACCAGCAATAACTCAAGCCCTGCCCTGGTGCCTAAACAGGGATGGACGGGCGCTGCCACTACCACCACGCAAATCACATCTCCCGTGGAGAGCGAGGATGGGATTAAAGAGCCAGAGGCTGGTGTGATACGCAGGTTCGAGTACCAGGTTGCTCACGACCACCCGGCTGTCCCTCGGTAAGCTAGGCTCTTTTACAACTAACATCCGCGATAGACCTGATGCTAACCATGTGATAGGAAACCTAATGACAGCTCCGTTTAAGGCATATGCTTTCACTTCTCTATTTGCTTTGTTTCACTGCAAGGACTCACCAAAATATTGACAGTTTACACCCTCAAGTTGCACCTTATTCTATCACCATACCGTTCTCATCTAATCGCTTGCTGTCTTTCACAATTATGGCTTAGGTAATTAATTCACATGATTTGTATATATTGATGGTACCGCAATACCAACTTCGTTTATTTGAGGCATATTACGGGCTTAGGGGTCTAGATCCACTAGGAGGAACGTGAAGATGTGGTAGGCACAACCACATATCCCGGTTCCATCATTTTCCTTTCTTCTTCAACTGTTCCTCCTTGTCACCCTGCTCCAACGCTATCGGCTCCAAACCTCCAATCAAGCGCTTCCACAACTTCGTACTCTCCTCATCATCACCTTTGGTCAGAGTTTCCTTGTTCCCAATCACCACCAATCCCCTCTTAGCCCTCGTGAGGGCAACATTAATCCTCCTCAAATCCGTAAGAAATCCGAGTTTCCGAAGCTCATTGCACCTCACCGTCACAAACACCACCACATCCGCCTCCCGACCCTGAAAAGCATCAATACTGCTCACCTCCACCAACCCCGTCGCAACAACCTGAGCCAAGACCCGTTTCAGCAGCTCAACTTGCTTCGCATACGGCGTCAACACCGCCACCGTCTGCATCACCTTCCCTCCCTCCTCCTCCTTCCCAGCCACCGTCGTCAACAGTTTACACACCCTCAAACAAACCCCCGCCTGCCCCTCATTGATTTTACTCTTCCCACCAACCTCCTCCCTCACCCCACACTCAACCCATACCCCCCCTCTTTTTCCCTCACCCGGCGGCCAAGGAAACATTGTCCTCCCCAACTCCCTCTCCTCCCCCTTCAACCCCGTCAACAACCTCCCCTGGTAAAACTCCCTCGACGGAAACTCACACAGCGACGCGTGCATCCGATACTGCGTATCCAACATCCGCCTCTCCACCCCTTTCCCCCCCGCAGCAGTAGTAGTAAACAACCTCTCAAAAAGCGAGCAGTCACCCCCCAAAGCCGCAACCTCCGGTCTGACCGTCGGCCGGAGCTGCACATGATCGCCCACCAACACGGCCCTCTCGCACCCCTTGACCAGCGGCACGAGCGAGCACCCCTCCGTTTGCTGCGATGCTTCGTCGATGATCACAGTATCAAACATTTCGTTTCTCAGTAACCCTAGATTTGAGCCGATGCACGTGGAGAAGACTATTTTGGCTGCTTTGACTCGTTTCTTTGCTTCCTTCATTTTTGAACGGTTTTGGATGGAGTTTAGTTCCACGCCGGCCATGGCGTCGAGGGTGTAGGACATCACGTCGGAAGCTACCTTTCTGATCTCGGTTGATAGGCGCAGGGGGGTGATGGCTGGGGAGCGGGAGAGGTACCGGCGTAGCACGTTGTCGACTGCGTTGTGGGTTGGGGCGGTGATGAGGATGCGGGAGTCGGGGAAGGAGGATTGGAAGGACAAGATGATGGAGAGGATGGTTTCTGTTTTGCCTGTTCCCGGTGGGCCCCAGAGGCACAGAAGAGGAGTGGTGAGGGAGGTGGAGACGGCGAGGTTTTGGCTGGTGTTGAGGTTGGGGTAGGGGGTGAATGAAGCCGGGGGTGATGGCTCAGAGTGAGCAGTAGACAAGGGGAGCCCAAGAATGTGGGAAGAAATGGGACAGTACTCTTCTGACTGGGTGGCGAAGAGTAACACGGCGTCGAATGTAGTTTTCGCCGTGGTGAAAGGGGCGCAGTAGGTGAGTTTCCACTGGCACTTGTCGTAGTAAGGTGGTAGTGGATGAAAACACTGGAACTCTGCTCGACCGGGCTCGGATTTGATGACGAGCGCATCAATGGAATATCGCTTGTCGGTCAGGCAGTTAGTTGGCGCAGAGGCGGCAGTTAGTCGAACGTGAGCAGCATTCTCCAATCTGCCGCTGTCGGAGTCGACGCGGAAGCATATTTCTACGACTTGGTAGCCGTCTTCGTCTCTATCTAGCAGATCCAGTTTCAGAAGATCCTTTCTTGTTTTAGAATCCTCTGATGCTTCACCAATGTGTTCCAAGGCAATGGAAATGGCATTCCGAACGAAGTGGTTGACAACAGCCGGTCGACCGGGAAGAAGCCGAGAAGCTTCCGGCTCAAGGCATCCGAGCAGAATATCCATCGCCACCTCCGGCTGTCTAACTGTCAAAGAGATGAGTTTGACTAGCTCTGCGAAGTGGTACGTTGACAAGACCTTGATGCGTGAGAGGTAGGACTTGAGAGGCACAACCACAAGCTCTTTTGTGTCATTCGCTGACAAGATGAAGCCAGTCAGGATCTCATGCGCGTATGCCTCCAGAATATCCACCAGTTCCTCTGTGTTTTCGTCAACGACTTCAATGGCTGGCATCCTGCCAAAGGTGATGGCCAAGGACGGCGTCCGGCGCAGGAAGCCCAACATAGCGCGAAGGATGTCAGCTGAGGAAACTCTTGTCAAGCGGCTTGGGTCGTTGGTGCTAATACCCAGCAACAGATAGTCAAAACACTTGAACAGAATGGGCGACTGATCCCTCTCAAACAACCAGGAGAACAACTGCTCGAACTCTTTCGGTGACCTGAGCTCTCTCATCATGGGGATCTTGCCCTCCTTCGCGACGGCCAGGATAAAATCAGGTTCCGAGCACCAATCGACATCCTTCAAGGTCGGGATGGTATACTCCTCCGCCTCCTGATCAAAGAGAGGAAGCGTGGTATCTGTGTCGACGTGTTCAAGCCACAAGTCAAGGTTCCTCATCGACTTGACATCTCTGTTGCTGATGACATAGACCTCGGCAGCAGTGACCCCGTTCCTATTCACCCTACCAACATGTCTCTGTAAACCCCTGCTGAATTTGTCAAGAGCAATGCTTGCTCGGAAGTCAAAGTTGATCCCAGCGTCGATGGTGGCCTGGCGCTGTCTACGCCTGTCACCCGTGTTTTCAGTTGCGCGGTACGAGCTGTCATCTGACGGGCTTCGGTTGATGAAGATCCAGGTGTTTCCGCGTTGTCCTTCAAAGAGCTGGAATTGCCGGTCATCGCAGTAGAGACGGTATGTCATTTTGGTGGGAAGAGTCATCCGGCTTTGCCTCTCTGTACCCTGAGTGTGAGGAAATGCAAAGAGTCGCACCGTGTCGTCGACCACACAGTCTTGAGATTGCCCTATCTTCCGCGGGACGTAGATGGCCACAGTCAGACGTTCATCAACTTGAAGTATGATCAGCTTGCGGTGGAATGTCTCTAGTGCTTTGCTGGTGGCGTCAAGAAATGTCCCCATTCGGTCACGCGTCGAGGAGTTGTAGATGCACTTCCAATGAATGCTGTGGTGGCTGAGCTGAAACCTCCTGGCTGCGTCTTCTGCGATGAGACTTGAGTAGGACACCGCATTCATGACCAGCGCAGGAATCTCTTGCGAAGGCGGCATCTGCTGCAGCACCCACGCCTTCTCCTCATCGGTCAGGACATTGAAGTCGAAATAATCCAGAAAGTCCTCCAGATGGGCGTTATTTCTGAGACACCACCTTTGAGTCATGCAGATGAACTCGAATTCGGACATTGCAATGTCATCGCGGTTGAGGAGAAGCTCGACGACATCAAAGTCGAAGCCATCAAGCACGTTTCCGTGCACCTTGGTTGTATTGGCTTGTATCAGCCTTACGGCCGCATCATGTAAGTCATCCAATATGAAGGGTGGCGCATCCTCTAAAGGATCAGGGGCCTTCTCCAATCTTGGTGGCACCTTGATGAAGTTTCCATCAACACATTGCGAATACAGCCTGTTCAGTTCCTGGCACTCAGGCACCATCGGTCCACGGGCACGGGCCCAAGCCAAGTACAGGTTTTTGACTCTGCCCAGAGAAATGGCGTTGTACTTGGCAAAGTATACCAGCCGGTCCTCGTCGGTGATGGGTTTGAAGCTGATTGCTTCCTTTGCACCTGGATATTTCGCTGGCTCAGAGATGGTGGAAGGAATGATGTCCTTGTCCCAGCAGACGAAAACTGAGTTCCTTGTTAGCATCACCATAGCAACATGTGAGGTGCAACTCCACTTAACAAAACCTACAAGCATCACCGTCCAGGTCACCGCCAGACATCAAATCTGCAGCTGGTCTCCTTCCCCGTGACGAGAATACAATGCAATCCGTCAAATGTGCCAGCTCCGGCCGTTCAACCACTTTGAACTTTTGCAAGTCTCCCGGGTGCAAACATGGGTTCCTCGTCACCAGCACCTCCATGCCTTTAAGCGCGGCGGGCTGTCCATCCTCGAACAGGGTGACCTTGACCGCGCATTCCCCTTCCTTGAGACAATCCCATGCATCGCACACGCCAAACAACAATCTCGACTGCGGTATCAGAATCCGGCATTTTTGATCGTCTCTCTTATTGAGCATCTTGCCGTATTCGGCCTTGACAAGCCCTTTGATCTTGGACTGGATTTGGTCAAGATTGTCTTCCATCAGAACTCTCTCCGCCAACTCAGGCATGTTGATGTAGGAAAGAAATCTGAACGCAGCTCGCGGGTCGTGGGTGGCTTCTTCCATAAACCGAAAGTGGTCATTTTGCTTCTGATGGAGGGTCTCGCGGGTAATGCCGAGAGCTGACAGCAAGGTGATAGACTCATCGTTGAGATAGCCATAACTGTAGGGTTTGGAATAATCGACAATAGAAAAGGAGTAGTCGTCGCCACCCGAGAATTTCTTCATTGACTTGCGAAGTTTGAGCGAGATGGGAGGGGTGGAGGAGCTGTTACTTTTCAGTCTTGGCATAGTTGGGTCGACTTCCACGACGCCCTTGTAGCCTCGGTATCGAATCTGAAAGACGGATGGGGTGTAGCGTCTATTACGGAAGATAATTCGCCTGCGTCGTGCTAGCTCTTGGGCAAGATCAGGTGAGATGAGGCCACAGCCGTCGGTGAAGATGTAATCCGTGGTTTCAACGTCGGGAATGTCTTCAACGCAGTCAGGATGGATATTCATTGTGACTGCTGCGGTGGAGAACAGGAGACCGATTCGCTTGGCCTTTTTGGCAACTGTTTTCATTTTGGAAAAGTCGCCTAGCGCGTTGACCTTGAGGGATATCTCCTCTGGAGAACCGGCGTAGAGGAAACAAGTTTGGGATCTGAGTTGACTGTTGCTGTGTCCATAGAAATGGTACCTCACGCCCTGAATAGACACACCAGTTTTGAGGAGTCGAGTGGCATACTCGACACATTCTCTTGAAGTTGACGGTTGGAGTGAATCTTGTGATGATGCAGTTGAGACGGCTGAGCGGGGTGGTGCGCGAAGTTCGGCGATGGACACGATCAGAAACTTGTTCAGTGGTTCGCCGCGGGTGGCACGGTTGTCTTGAGCTCCGACGAAACTGAGGTTGATTTCGTGCTTGCCTCCAGTCAGGACCAAGCGCACCATTTTGATAAGTCGTGCGTTGTCGAGCTTGCCCGGCCCGGGCAGGTTGGGCACTGTGTAGCTCCATTCCCGGTCATCCATCCGGATGTGATTCTGCAGCTTGTGCTTGAAGGCCGCAAGCTTGGTGCTCATGGTAGATGAAAACGACTCTTGGGTCAAAGACGTGATAGGAAAAGAGAAATCTTGACGATTGCGTGTCAAACTGAAACTTGCAGGTGGACTTTCTTTCCTTTTGGCGGGGTATCGTTACACAAGAGCAGTTATCTGAGCTTGGAAGTCGCAGTTGATACGTGCCCGCACCTTCATGGCTGCAGCGGGCCTCACTGCACAAAGTATACCACTCAGCTGTTTTTCTCTCAAGGCACCCAACCTCTCCCCGAGTGAGTCGCCCTTGCTTTAGAGACCGGGCCAGACATCTTTGCGTCATCCGCTTCAACCACATTTGCGACCTCTCACAACACCCTGTCCTTGCTATCACCAGCAATGCCTCGGCCACCAAATATCTACATCGTCGGGGCCCAGTGCACCGGCAAGACCACTCTCGTAAACAACCTGCGCAATTATTTCGACAGTGCTTCGTCCCAAGAGCCCCCATTGCTCATCACCGAAGTCGCACGAACAGTCCTCAAGAAACATTCCTTCACGGCGGCCGATGTCGTTGACCCAGACAGGAGCATGCAACTACAAAGCTTGATCCTCCAAGCGCAAGCCTCGGTTGAGAGGGAAGCAGCCAACAGTAGCCAGTGGTTTATCTCGGATAGATCTGGAGCGGATCCCATTGCCTACGCACTAAGATATGTCGACCAAGGGCGGGCACAGCAGTTGATCAACTCTCCAGAATGGAAGGATCTCCGAAGCGGGATGCAGGGCGCAGCGGTAGTGGTCTGTGAAGCAAGCCGAGAGGCGGAAAGCTGGCTGATGGATGATGGAGTGAGGTTGATGCCGGAGGATGTCGATGATTGGATCGCTATGCACAAGATGTTTTGCAAGTTTTTCAAGGAGCAAGGGATAAAGTATGATGTGTTGTCTGCCGGGGTTGGGGATCATCAGGAGAGGGTTGATTATGTTCTACAATCCTGGCAAAGACTGAAGGCATGGAATGAAAGCAACTGAGTTGTCTTATGAAATTCAAGAAGGCTAGCTATACACCGTGTGCAGCGACAATTCTCGCTCTCTCCGCTGCGGTGCTGTGACAGTCAGTCAGTACCTATGGAACTAGACATAAGGGAAGCATGGCAAAGCTTACATAGGAATTACATATCCATGTCTGGGATTCTTTGGCAGCTTTGCATTCTTCACAACCGTCCACTTGCCCTTGGAGATATCTGTTGTTGAAAATGGAAGGTAACCTCCATCGCCGCGCATGTAATCGTCAATCCATAAATGCCACTAAAACATCCATATCAGCAGTGCTTTAACGCGACGATTCTTACAGCAACGTACCTTTTTAGGGTCTTTGTTATCCCTGAACACCAAAGGACCTTCTCCGGCAGGCATACCGCCATCTGCACCAATCCTTTCGCTGACCTTCTTCCACGGCCCCTCCGGACTGTCAGCCACATTCTGCTGAATGAGCTCATCCGGTCCGTTCTTGCTGAACCAATAATATTTCCTTGTCTTCTTCTCAAAAGCAATAGTAGCATCCATACCAAGCCTGTTGAACTCCACTGCCCGACTGAACGTCTTGAAATCGTCCGTGTGTGTCTTCATGAGAACGAGTTGACCGTCAAGCTTGCTGGTGAAGTAAACCAGAAACTTCTGCTTGACTGGGTCCCAAATAGCGTCAGGTGCCCACGCCATTGCAGCTTCCGGAGGAGCAATTGTTGTGAATGTTGGTCCTGTCCAAGTCGCCAGATCATTGGACTCCCAGACATGGATAGACTTGGATCCGTTGCAGGTGAAACAGGTGCCGTTGTTCCAACCGCGGCCCCAAACCTTCAGGTCCGTGGCGATCATCCAGAATTTTGAGCGGTCAGGTGCGATGATGATGGATGGGTCACGGATGCCGCCCATGCCAAAGGACGACGTCAAGACGGGGTCTCCATTGTTGAGAGTCACCCATGAAGTTGGGTCATTGTTGTTGCTCACTGCCATGTACACTTGCTCACCATTTGGTAAGCGCTCGCCGGTGAACTGAAGGTAGGTATCAAGTCAGTAGCTGTTCCGGATCATCACCTAGTAGTTGATGTAACTCACATATGTATAAAGATAGTCTGTGAAGTTGCCCGTTGGTGCCTGTCTATCTTCAACGCCGTGGCCTGGCAAGGCTGACAAAGGCGTCGCCTGCACCAGCTGAGCAGCTGCTATGATGACGGACAAAAGCGTGACACGCATCTTCGTAGTGTCCGCGTCTGATGAAATGACGACATTGGCGCGCTTGTTTGCTTTGTGAACATCCAGCTCTTATACTTTCTGGAGTGATGATGATGATCCATGCTCACCTACCTATCCGGAGAATTCCCCTCCGCCGGTGGTCTCCAACGGCGATGCTGCGATTGTGGATGCGCAGACGATCTATCATGCAGCCAAAATGATAGCCGCGCAAATGGGAGTTAACAAGTGGGCCTTTACGACCGGCTAGGATTTTTGCACCTCTCAGGTTCTGGGAAACATACCAGGCTAATTTATCCCGGCGCACTTGGGACCGGGGCCAGGGGTAGACGTGTGCCAAAGAGCCGCATCGTTCCATTACATTACAATGATCCTTGCACCTCTCATCGCCTACCTACGTCAGGTAGGTAGGTATCTACTTATATAGAGGACATCAGACTGCACCCGAAAAGCTGTTCTTTGGCCGAGTTCTAAATCAAGGCTTCACCCACAGTAGTCGATTGTTCACCGGAAACAAACTCAATAGGTTGGTACGAGTCATTGTATCAGCTGTTTAAAGATTACAGACCTCGATGGAGGTCTTGGTGGACTTCTGGGGTTCGCAAGAAACGTAACCTCAATCCCCTTAGTAAAACCCTAAAACCATCGGTCAAGGTGATTGTAGCTACATCATTATGATCAAAGTCCCTGCGCATTTTCATTTTCTAGAGGGTTCTTTTTCTCAGGTTACCTCAAAACCAAAGGGTCTTTGCTGCCCTATAAAGGAAGGAAATCCAGTCGATGTTGTTGTGGGCATCATCTACAAGAAATTCAATGTCCCTTGTCCTTCGAGAGGCATGGTACACCGTAGGTACCTCTTTGCATGGTAGATCAAGACCTTTGTGCTTCATCAATCATTTCAAGGTCCAACAACGGGGCAGAGCATGTACATGTATTCACCTGCGTCGGACATCGATCCAGTCTCCTCTGCCAAAACAGGTGGTGGGTATACGTGGGTTGTTTACCTACCTACATTCACCTTCCACGCGCAATTTTAGCGTGTTGTTTTTGCTCGTGACAACAACGGGTTGGCCTTCCAGATGCACAATTTGGAGTTTTAGGCTTGATCCCACCACACCGGAAACCTCGTCGCTTTCTCATACTATACTCCGTTAGGTATTCTCGGGATACTCCAGCTTGGGGATCCGGGACAACCTCACACCTCCCTTCCGCATGTAAGTCAATCAAATCCTGCCCTCTGAAAGTATGGTGACGCGACCGCAGACGATACTTACCTACTATACACGTTACTAACCCATGGCATCCACTAGCGCACGCCATCATGCCATCATTGGCACAGCTGTCGGTTGAAACCTTCCTCAATATTGTCAGGAGGCTCGAAGGAACACCAGGCTCGTTGGCATCGCTTGGCCAAGTATGTCGAGGCTTCCATAACATAATCGACCCAATCCTATGGGAAGGTGCCGAAGCCTCGGAGTTACTGTTTTGGGCGTGTCGATATGGACGACTTGAAATCGTCCAGCGACTGATTTCTATGGGTGGTCAACTCGATCAGCAGTATACGTGGACAATGGCACCTGATGCAGTACAGTTCTTTCTTTCCCAGTCCTCGGAGCCGGCGGCCAAACCCAGTCAATTACGATCAGCAACAGTTCCCACAGCATCGCTAGCCAGACCTACAATGGCCCTCCCGATCCACCTGGCTATACTATCAGGAAACATCGAGCTTGTCAGATACATCACCGCCACAGTCACCCCAGTACCACAAGCCACCATCAGCAGAGAGCTGTCGAGACGATTTTGCCCTTGCATACTGGTTCATTTGGAGGGACAACCCGAGGATCAAAATGTCGGCGATGCAACATGGACCGAATTGGATGCTCTTCACATGGCTGCATGTAATGGCCACCAAGACATTGTTGAACACCTCCTTCTGCTGGACAACCGATTCCCCCGAGGCACAACCTGTTATATCGAGCGGACCTCAGCAGAGCGTCCCGCCCTTCGGGGGGCCATGACTTTTGTGAAGCACGGGTGTCTACCTGTTCATTTAGCAGTCAGAAGTGGGCACCTCGGGATGCTTGACGCTTTGATTATCGACGCAAAGCGCCAAAATCCAAGAAACAGGCTAGTGGACGTTCTTGACAACCGGCTATTGCCTCTGATCTGGCACGCCTATCTGACAAATCAGTGTAAGTCTCCATCATTGCAAGTAACAGTTCCAGAACTGACATTATTAGGGGCTGTTGTCGACCAGCTGCTAAGGGCTGGAGCCGACATTGACGATGATTTGAGCGAAGGCTACACTCCCATGATACATGCAATCATCTTCGGCAGGTGGACTGCTGTTAAAGAACTGATAAAGCGCGGCGCAAATGTTAACATTACCACCATAACCCGACCGATGGACCGCATCTTCAGCATGCGTCTAGGAATCTCTCGGGTGGACTACAGGTCCTATTACGGGCTTCGGCCGATCGATATTTGTCTCATTACCCCCAATCCTACCCAGGAGTTGAAGAGCGTTCAGTTTCGAGTCACTAAACGAAGGTCCAAGGAGGGTGGTACTGTTTGGCAACCATCGGGAAGACATATCTGGCGAAAGGAAGTTGAGTTCCGAGATGCTGAACGCCAACGTGAGGAGGCAGTAAAAGCTTTGGTGGAGGCTGGGGCTAGTCTGAAGGGCAGTGCTGTATCGGTGTATAAAACCCCCCCATTAGTGGCAGCGGCAGCCGAACAGTATGTCCATCATCACAACTTTACTTGTGAAGATTGTGTGCTAATCAAATGCTCATTTACAGTCTACCAACAATCGTGGAGTATCTCATTCGCAAGGGCGCACCAGTCAATGACGCCGACGTTGACGGTGCGACGGCTTTGGTGGCAGCACTTGGATACGGACACTATGGTTGTCCATTTCATGATGGTCGTCAGCTGAAATACGGACACGACACGCCAATTTGCCGAGGTTTGCAACAATGCATCAAGCTTCTCCTCCAAAATGGGGCGGACGTTAAGCCCTCCCGTGGCGATGCCGCGTTATTACGGCTCGTCAAGCCCACGCAATTCAGATATACTGCTGCTAAACGAGATACACCTCGACTTGGGACACACCGAGACTGGGAGCTGGCGCCAAATGACAAACATGCGCTCGCCCGCCTGCTACTGCAACACAACGGCGATGCCAACGACCGATCTATCACGATGCCAACGCCGCCCATCGACGTGTTCCGGGCTTCCCGCCCGAACCTTACCGATCCCAACGGTTTTTCCACAAGAGCCGCTGCTACCTGGCCCTGGTCGCCTCTCCAGCACGCATTTTGGGAGCGAGATTTTCCACTCTGCTGGGTCCTGGTCAAACATGGAGCAGTTCCTCCGAGTGATGACATTCTCTGGATGTACCAGCTCATGGTATCTACCGTCATGATGACCTCCAACTTCCATTGGTGCTCGTTCAGATCGGCGGACTGGTTCGATCTACTGGCCCAGCTTCCAACGCAGGCGCAGTTTGACGCCATGAGTAGTCCTGTTGCTCTAGCATGGACGTTGTCATTGCTTCGTGAGTCGGTCTTGAGGCCGGAAGAATGGGATCGTGTTCTCGAGAGACGACTCCCGCCCAGCAGCTGTTGTTGTTTCAGCGGATCAGGTGCCCCAGTCCGTTTCGGCAAGGCTTGCCATGGCCTCAAATACGAAGACTTCTCCCAGTTGGCATGGGATATCTGGTCCCTGAGTATCAATCCTGAGAAATTTCAAGAGAAGGTCGATGCCCGGCGGTGGCACCCCCGGTACGGAAACAAACCTATCATGCTCGCTACAGTCTGTGTAGAGGAAGCTGTATGTGCTCGCGAGTCTCGGATTTTACAGGGGCTCCTGAACATGAAGATTGAGGACATGGTCAGGGCTGAAACTCTCCAAATCGCGGTCGCACTGTTGAGACCCGATGACCCTATCAGCTGTTACATCCTGGAGCTCCTCATGCATCAAGTGCTAAGCCCTCGTATGTGGGCAGAGATGTCGGGCAAGGGTACTAGCGCAGTCCTGGCATCGCCCAACAGCTTACTTCGCCATGGCAAGTGTCTCGAATTCATGATGGTCAAGAAAACGTGGTCGCTGGCCGGTTGGAAAGAATACCCGGGGTGCCAGATTCCGCTCCAGTATGCGATCTGCGTTCGTAACCGCGCTGCAGTAAGGCTCATATCTCACTTCCACAGCACCAACAGTGGGCTGAACAGGGCTATGGGCGCATTCTGCATTCGGGAGGCATGCATCCGGTTGGACACTGAGGCTCTGGCAATTCTGTTGGGAAACTCTACGTTTGTTCTGGCCTGCAACGGTGGTCATGACAGCGCACCAATGTCACCATTGATATTCCTCCTCCAAAATATCCGCAACATCTGCAACGGAGGATCCCATCTCAATCAAAACTTTGAGGGGGTAGCAAACTTTGATGCAAGGTTGAGGCAAATACCTCTATGGGTGGTGTGTCTCTCGAAATTCCGTGGCGTCGATTAGGATAGAGCTGCGGACGAGAACGGCAAGTCTGCACGTCAGTATCTCGCTGAGTACAGGGGTTACGAAGGCTCCAATCGCTTTCTGATTGCAGTCGCTCGAGAGTCCCGAGCCGGGTACCAAGGCATAAGAATGCCGACGTCCTCACGGAGTCACGGCCAAACCGCGGACACCAGATAGACAAGGACCCCTCAATGTTATGTAGGTATTCACTGTAATTGATACCCAATATGAGTCCTGCTGAAAGATGTGAGAGCACTTGACACAGATGGGATGATGGCTGAATATAGGCTCAGTGACCTCCATCCTGACACCCCTGAATTTCCCCTGAGACCCAGGTACCATTACATGCCTGTCATGGGGCCATGACCCTGTTCTTCAGCAAGTCCCGGCTTCTACTCACATGCTGCCTTATCCGTTTCTCGATTGTGAGGATTTGCATGCTCCGCAGTGCTACAAGATCACGCCTTGAACAAAATGATTGGTACGGCAAGCCAGGATTACACCTTAAAAATAGTAGAAAAGGCCTGTTAACTATCTTCTTTGGGCTTGTTACTATTTTTTAAAGTGTTCTCAATATCCTCTAAGGCCTATCAACTATCTTTTAAGGCCTATTAACTATCTTTTAAGGCCTATTAACCATCTTTTAAAGCCCATTAACCATCTTTCAATACTATATTCCCCTTTGTAGTGCTAGTTTTCCTGTCCAGGAGGTGAAGATATCCTCAGCTACAGCGTCAAAGCACAAATATGGGTTGCGCCTACCTCAGGTATTTTCATCCGGCTGCCGCGTTATAATTCACCGGAGACGCAAGGTTTTGCTTAAATTCCCCTGCCTAATCTTTTTCTCCACGAAAAATTCCATTTTTTTCAAGCTCCTGCAAACAACAAATCAACCAGCCGCCCTCACGAGAGCTCGCTGCCTCCAACAAATCGACCTGCGCCGACAATCAATCGATGAAGAGTCCTAGTTTTCTTCATCGGGCCTGGTAAGCGGCTATCGTGGATCCATAGATCGCCATGGCAATGGAGTCACCGTGATGATTGGGCGAATTGCTAACCCGATCGCTTTAGGGTACCTAGAGGATGTCTCGACCATCATTAGGGCTAATGCCCATCGAGCTTTTCGTTGTGGCGGTGAATTACCTTGACGAGGGAAACTGCATCGAGACGCTTGCTTCGTTGGCACAAACCTGCCGATCGTTCCACCGCATCATCAACCCATTTATATGGGCTGATATCAACGCACGCCATCCTTTTCTCTTCGCCTGGGCTTGTCGCTATGGTCGGTTGGAGATGGTCCGGCGTATGGTGGACGCTGGTGCAGATACTAAATAGGGAATTTCATGGCCGATGCCTGACATAAACACAACTTCAAAGTATTTTGAATCGGCGTGTCAGGCCGTGGTCAAGCCAAGCGAATTGTTCATCGATACGAAGGAACGGCAAGTGTTGACGGCACGCGGCATGAAAGCGTTTGCGCAACCCATTCACCTCGCCATCATCTCAGGCAACCTGGAATTGGTGGAATACATCATCGAAACAGGGCACTCATTGGATCCTCTTAGACAGGATTCAGACCGCTTGTGCCCTTGCATCTTCAAAGGTCGCCCTCTCGCCTCCAGATCCAGAATGCATACAAAAGTGGGAAATATTCATCTAGCCATTTGTGGTGGCCACGTTGCTATCGCCAAGCATTTACTTCTTATGCATTATATCGCATCCGAGCCGCCCACAGCCTTCTACCTTGAGCATGAGCCCACGCACAGCAGGTTTGGAGAGATACATTCCTTAATCACGAAGTACACATGCTCTCCTTTTATTCTAGCTGCCAGGAAAGGGTTGGGCGAGCTGGTGGCGTGGATCTCCGTAGCTGGAAAGGCACATGGGCATCATTATGGTGTCTTTTCCCAAAGACGCTGACTCACAGGGGCTTTCTGCCATGTGGCACGCCTACCTGAATGGACACTGTAAGTGACCCTTGTCTGTCACATGACATAATATCTAGACTAACATCACTCAAACAGGGGCCATGGTTGATGCTTTGCTGGCGGAGGGCGCCTCAGTTGATGACGATCTCAGCCAAGGGCTTACCCCTCTGGTTCATGCTTCGTTGTTCCAAAGAGGCGAACATCTCATTGAATTAATTAAGCGAGGTGCTAACGTCGAGACTGCTTTCATTTCCAAGCCGGCGAACTCCATCTTCAAACTTCATCGTGCTGGGTACGCCGCAGTAAAAAACCCATATCACGGCTTACGCCCGATCGACATATGCATTGTCATGAGTGCTCAAGGACAATGTATTAATGAAAGCCGGCTCAGTCGTAAGCGCAATTATCTCAATGCCGTGGTATGGCAACCGCCGCGGGACGAGCTCTTCCAGCTTACACGCAGGCGCAATAAGACAAGGGACGTTGTATGGCGACCACTGGGAAAGGTCGCAGCCGAAGGTGAAGCTAACTATCAAGCTGCGGAGCTTAACCGCCGAAAAATGGTCCAGGCCTTGATCAATGCCGGGGCAAGCCTCGAAGGGAGCCCCGCGTCGTTGAGCAAAACTCCGCCTTTAGTTGCCGCGGCAGCTGAACAGTGAGTTGCCGATACCCAAGCTTTATATCCTGGGCATCCTTTTCAGTCAACTAATGCTTCAATTATGATAGCTTGTCAGAGATCGTCGGCGATTTACTCAAACACGGTGCCCCGGTCAACGCTAGCGATGTCAAGGGTGTGACAGCCATAGTTGCTGCCTTTGGGTACGAGCATTGTGTGTGTCCATTTCACACACCTTCGGCTTCGACCGCAGACGATGCCCAGGTTGATCCCGACTGTCGCGAACTCAAGCCATGTGTTGAGCTGCTTTTGGAGCATGGGGCGATGCTTGGCCTTCGTCAGGGAGATTCAGCATTGCTTCGCTTGACGCTTCAGTCTCGTTATCGGAAACAGTATTTGAAGACTTCGAGGGAATGGACGGTCGCGCCTAACGACAAAAAGACTCTTGCACGGCTGTTACTCGAAAAAGGGGCCGATCCCAATCGATTGGCCAATACAGAGTCGCCACCCCCTTTCGAACTCGTGGACATTGATCCTCGCGGCACATGGCTCGTTCAAGATGGTTCCAAGGCCAGTTCGCCGACTGTTTTGAACTGGCCCTGGTCACCAGTGCAACATGCGTTCCTACAAAGAGACCAGGAGCTCTGCCAGGCCTTCATGGCAGAGAAATGTCCATCAGCCGAAATCGCCAAATGGATCTTTCAGGTTTCGTTCATGCCGCTCCATTACCAGTATTCACTCAAGCTACTATCACCAGCATTTGATGTCTTCGCAATAATGCCTGCACATATGGTTACTGGTGTGCTACAGGACCCAGCCTGTTTGGCGTGGATGCTCGCTAACGCTCGCGGGTTATTATATGATGCTTGCCTCAGGGTTCCGCCGAATATACAGAACATCCTTGCCACCCGGAATCACGCTATAGCGAAAACTTTGCAACTCAAGGCCTCCCTTTTCAAAGCCAAGATTGATGCGCAACGCTGGCACACACGTTACGGGAACAAGTCTCTTATGATCGGGGTCGTCTGTCTGGAAGAAGCCATCTTGATCGGAGTTCCTGATATAGTACGCAAACTTGTTCGGCTGTCTCGATCTTGGATTCGACCAGAGGGTTTGAGGCTGGCAATCTTCATGGCAGACAACGATAGCAAGACGTCACTCTCGATTTTGAAGGCTTTGTTGCGGCGTTACCGAGGCTCTTTTCACCTTGATGAAGTTGAAACAAACCAGGATTTCGCCTCGGACTTGGGCTTGAGGAGACATCTGAGGTGCACTCATTTCCGTCATGCAAAATCCTTCGGTTTCGACACTATCATAGATATGGTAGGTGCGGAGACAGGTTTGCCTTGCCGGAACCCGCTGCTGTATGCCATATGCCTCGGAAATCCGCGTGTCGTGGATCTCATGATGGCGGCATATGAGAACGGCGGAGCGCCGCGTCCGGCTTTCGACCGGTTTTACCTCAGGGAAGCCTGTATCAGGCTTGACCATGCCGTTCTGGGGTCGCTCCTGAAGTGTGCTTCGATTCGCGCAGTCTGCGAGCTGAAAACAGGCCAATCGCCTTTAATGTTCCTCATCACGACTGTCGAGACGCTGTGCCATGGGCTTTTCACCACGGAACAGGGAGTGAACGTCGCTAGGTCGATAGGCTACTGCGTGGCGGGAACAGTCTATGACATGTCGTCTGATGTTGGCATGACTGATGTCGGCATGCCAAAACGCTTTGCTCAAATTCAATTGTGGCGGGCTTGCATACGGGAGTTCGAGCTGGCGGGGGTAGATTTCAAGAACGTCACGGACCAGGGAACGGGCAAATCAGCCTATGACTACATTCAAGAGTACCAAAACTACAAGGGCAACGATAGGTTTCTTTCGGAGGTTGCTAACGCCCTGTTGCACAAGTGAGGGGATGGACATGCTTACTTCCTGATTTTATTGCGGACAGAGAGATCAGCGGGGGGGAAGGGCAAAAAGCATTTGCGATGAGTTTCTTTCGATTGCAGTTTACCTCTAGTTAAAGACAAGGTGTCACTCAATTGCCTTACACAGCACGCATAATATTCTATCTATTATTCCAGTATTTCGGGTATCGTGGGGCAGCTAGAAAGTTCACCGCCCTCTGGGTAACAAAGCCCGGTATTGTAAAGTAAGGTAGATCAAAATAGGGTCGGAAAGATAAGGTAGGTAGCTAAAGGCCCAGCAAGATACGTCATGAGTAACCTTCTCCTACTTTGATCCTATATGTGGTCCCCACATGCCGTATCATAGTTTGTCTAGGGCGTTCTCACGCACCAACAATATGTAACTTGAAACAACACTGTTTGCATGCGGCCCCTTTGCGTGACCTTGAAGTTTTAAGTTCTTGTCATGAGGGAAACAAACCTGAACTATACCAGTCGCGAGGCTAGCCCGAGTTATCCGCAACCTTCGGCCCTAGATGCTTCTATCTCCTGGTCCCTCAAAATGCCGCCAATAAACCCGGCAAACAGTGCCAGAATCGCCACAGATGTACGAAGCCCGGCAACCTCTCGTGGATACTTAATGAGGGCTGCTTCCCTGCTCGGAGACCCTGAAGTTTCCCCCGACACACAGCCACTCTTTACTGCCTCCTTACCTTACCTTGGGTACCTACCTACCTACCTTATTTACGCAACGAAAACTTGCAACCAAGCACACCGAAGATCAAAAACAAGCATCAGTCAATATGTGCACCACAACCAACCTGAGTTGCAACGATTGTTCCAAGGACCTTGGAACAAAAGTGAAAAGTTGCAACAAGCCGCCGTCGGAGTGCAGACCGAGCACAAGAAACAGGAAATCAACCTGTCCTGAGTGCAAAGCGAAAAAAAAGGCGAGATCGGAAGCCAGATAATTCTCGCGAGGAATGCCTGAGCAGCAGGCAATACGGGGGGCTCGCTGTGGGTGGTGATGGATGGGGGTTGTTGCGGGTCGACAATGGTTATGGTTGGCAGAGGCATGGAATTGTGCGGGTCATGGTTCCGTTGAGTCAGTCATAGCCTCTGGAATGAATCAAGCGCTGGACGCATCTTTTGCATCTCTTTGTTACCCGGTGGTGTTATCACGATCAGCAATTACCAGTGTGTCAAGAAACAGAATCACGTTGTCATTATTGCCGTGTCAAACTAAAAAGTAACGGTCCAGTTTCTGATCTACAATCCATGACTTCGCCCATCATCCAGTCCAACCTTTCCAACACCTCAACATCTCCAAAACACTACCAATAAAAGCCATAAGCTTAGAAAAGGCCCCAAGCGATCCTGATGTCCGAAGGACTGCCTGCGGGACCGCACTGCATCTCGCCCCTGGCGCCAACCTTGCCATCAGAGCGTCTGAACTTGATGATGGAATCCCGCACAATGTCCTTGACGTCTTGGGTACCGACGTGGGTGACGCCCTGGAAGAGCTGAGCAGCCTCGATGCCAAAGGCGCTGTTTTCGAATGTTAGTACCCCTGTTCCTGCGATAGGAAGGTAACGGGGGAAGGCGGCGAGATAGGTACTTACCAAGTTCCATGAGAAGCAATGGTCTTGTGCCTGTCAAAGCTGCTGTAGGTCCAGGTTCCGGAGCCGGAGAGGTTGTTGGCCATGCGCTCGCAGTCGGTGACCCAGGGGGAGCCGGCAGAGCCGCGGTTCTCAAAGGTCGAGTGGCCGCACCGGTCGCTGCGCTTGTTGATGGCGAGGCCGGTGTTCTCGGGGTAGGTGGGGTTGAGAGTAACCTCGCGAGAGTAGACGGCGGGAGCGACTTGGGGAGCGCACTCGGCCGCGGTGGCGGCGGCGAGGAGGGTGGTGAAGATGGCCTTGAACTGCATTTTGGCTAAGGTATTTTGGAGTTGGTCAAAGAGACTGAAGGTTTGAGCTGACGGTTGAGAGATATGAGGGTGGAGTGAAGGCTGATGAGGAGCTGAGGCTGGAGAAAAAAAGATGGGTTTGAGGGGGGGAGGTGCAGGTTTATATATCTGATGACTTCGCCGTCGACTTGCTCATTTTGGACGCTGGTGCTATAATGTCTCACAGCTCATATTCCCCCCGTCGTCGGCGTGCTGACATCCAGGGCACTCACCGCGGAGTAGGTACCTCGCGGTCGGCATGAAGTTCCTAGTCCCCAAAGCTAGCATGATTCTAATTCAAGATTGCATTCTGCCCAGTGCCAAGGACGAACATCTGGTCCATTCGAGTTCGAAAACTCCGACACTCCTCAGGAGGCAGCTATTCACGACCGATAGGCCGCTTTACGAGGTGATGATACATGGGATGGCCGTATGCATTTCCCTGGACCCAGCTACAACTCCAGCATTTGGTTGAGGTGGATGCCGGAGTGAGATTATACTAGCCAGCTTGGGAGTAGGTAGTCAGATATTCCCGACGGAGAGTTGGTGGATAGCAGCTAAGATCATAGCCGAGTCCTCGCTACAACGACAAGCCGCCACCTGATGCTTGGCAAGGCAAGCCGCTTACTACCAAGCCGGTTGAAAGGTAACCTTGTCTCTGGCGATCGCACGAGCTAATGTCCCTGTAAGCGCTCCTTCAGCCACGCCTCAGTCTTGGCTACCACCCGTCAGCCCTGCGGCGGATCATGCATCTCCATATTGACCCAAGGCAACATGATTTTCTTCGGTTTAGCGGAGCGGCTCTCCGGCTGGGACGACATGTCGGTGAGAGAACTGAGAATGGCATGCGAATTTCCGGTGTCTTTGCTCGCTGCTCGAGTTGACGCCAATAAATACTTGTATTGTTGAGACTGCAAAATCCGTAGACCAACTAGGTAAACTGATATTTGTGATTGCCAGAACGGACAGTCTTGAACTGGCAGTGGAATACATGGGTCGGAGTGTTGGATTGTGGTCAGTCAACCACCTCCAGTGTTCGTGATGTTGACGCGCTACGTGAACAGACTGATATGGTGGTGAAAAAGGTAGCAAATACGCAAAACTCCGTGCCCTTTATTTTATGTACAACGATATTCCTCGTCAAAATTCTGATGTACTTTCTATCTTCACTAAGGTACCTTTTTCTCATGCTGTCAGAATCTGCCAGGTCATACCTCACAAAGTTCAGGTAGGCAAGGTAAGGTAGGTAGTTTTATACTACCTACCTACCTACTTAGGACAATGAAAGACGGGAACAGATCAGTCCGAGATACAGCAAAGTCACACTTGAGTACCTAAGAGGAAGGGGCGGAACACAATGTCTCTTCTGCCACTTCACCGATTTCCTTTTTCTGCTCTCTATTTCTTTGTTGGCAACTGGGGTGGTCTTAACTACCTACCTATATACCTACCTTCGGGGTAACCTGCAACCTTGATCTAGACTTTTTAGCAGTAACTCTTCTTGCTCATCATCAGTGTCGTAGGAATCATGAATTGCTAAATAGGTACCGCGACGATGCTGTGGGCGCCTGGTTATGCTGGACCATGCATGGTGATGATATGTACCAGCGGCGTTATCCAGTCCGAGTAACAGAGACAGCCTACCTAGATATGCATGCCCTACAGTCTTCCTTGACCACAACCTCCTTTTCTTACCTGCCCCTCCCCAGATCGGCGCAGATACCAGGGACCGTGAAGAAGCTCCTGAATCACGCAACGCAATGCTGTGATGTATCTGAAGCTTTGGCAGCTCACCACATGATCCTTATCAAAGTGCAGTTTCCAATTTCCCTAATTGAGGCCATCTTCCTCTTTGACACTTGACTCTGCCAGGACTGTGACCATGTTTTTGTTTTGGCGTGGCCTGGGCAGTCTTGACGAAGTTTGGGAAGTCGCTCTCAGTTCTGTTTACGGCTTCGTGCTCAATAAACGACTCTTCTCGGTAGGAATACGGAGAACAAAAGCTACCTAGGACAAAAGCCACTGATGTGAGTTGGGAATAGGCTATGTACATACCTGGGGTATGTGTTGGAGGTCTGTGAAACCTCGGAGATGACAGTTGGATCAGAACTGTTTCCTCAGAGGCGAGGTCTCTGACTGACAAGCTCATGGGAGGGCAGCACCGTGTTTACTGGGCCGCACCTTCCTGATGAACGCGTCTGGAACCCTTGCCTGGGGGGTTGGGGTTCTCAACGTCAACAATCATGCTGCCTCCAGCGACCACACTTCGCCCAAGGGTCCCGAACTTACAAGGCGACCTTTTCACTTTCTCACTTGCTCAAGAGAATCCCTCCCTCTTGCCAACCCCACATCAACTGTGACCATCTTCACCAACTCCATTGCCAACGGGGCGCAATATGCCCGCGCTAACAGTGTAGGACGGTAAGCATGCGTCTCCCATCTTGGTCTCAATATTCTGACCGATATTTAGCAGATCCGTCGAATGACCTCCGATGGCGGAGAGCGACCACCGTCTTGAACCCAGCCGCGTACACGATTGCCCCTCGAAAACAGATCACGAAGCTCACGGCTGCTGTTCTCCGCCCTCCCTCCCCCCCGACAATCTCCCACGCCTCCGCCAGGCTTCAAGATTACTACCAAGGCACCAGCGAAAAGGTATGCCAGCCGCAGTGCGATTTTCATGTTCAACTCTGGGGGATGGTATGACAACCGGCCGCCGACAGAATAGCCCAGGTTCGCTCACGAGACTTTGGGTGGTCATGGAGCCTGTAATCATCCCTTAGGCCCACGCTGCGCCTCGTGATTCCAGTCCAGTCTGGCTCTTGTCCCACGTCGGGTTTAAACCTAAGGGGCCCATTGGGAAACATCGTGCCCACTGGTGACCTGAGATGGACATGTCAAGTGGAGGAAATGGGAGGTTGGTCAGGTGGAGGAACGGGGAGTCGGTTGGAGGGAATGTTCGACAGGGGGCTTTTTATCGTGGCATACTGGTTCATGAAGATGTTTTCGACGTTGACATGTGCTAACACTGCGGCAATCTTTTTAGGAGTCGTATGGACAACCATCCCCCTAGACAATCGTCGCATTCTTGAAAAACAAATTCGACCTCCTATCCCCTGCAACACCGCTCGCGAACCCCAAGAACAACCTCGTCTGCCCCGCAGCGGTCTGATAGATGGCCATACCCTCCGCCTCCCGAAAGGTCAACGTCGACCCTGCCTTGGTCAGCACCGGCCCCTGCGTCACCTTCCCGGTGTTCATATCCACGGTCGCAACTTGCGAGTTGACAGTACCTCCTGTAGCGTCATAGCTATCCCCCCAAAGCAAATACAGGTACCTCCCAAACGCCGCATACCCCTGAAACGCACCCCCCAGCGTCGTCGGGGTAGGCAGCTTGAAATTCACCAGCGGCGCAGAGAAGTTCCCAGCATTCGCCGCCGACAGACTGTAAACCGCAATATGCTTCCCCGAGGATGGGACATGATACCGCACAACCAACCGATTATTCACCGTGTCAACGGAACATGTAAACTCCGTGGCCGCAGCAACAGGTTTGTATTTCGTCAGGGCAGAACTCGACGCAGTCAGCGAAGTACCACTGACGAACTTGAACTTGGCAAGCTTTGTCCCGTAGCCGTTGGAGTTCGCGTCGACTTCTGTCCAGAGGTAGGTGCTTGATCCTGAAGCTTGCGCGCCAAAGGCGACACCGTGGCCGAAGCCGGAGAGGTGCATGTACCCGAGCTGGTTGCCGGAGAAGTCGAGCTGGGTGATGCAGAGGTGACCGAGGGTGGTGTCGGCGCCGTTGCGGCGCTGGGCGACGAAGAGGCGGCGGTTGGTGTTGTCGAAGGCGAAGGATTGCTGGACGGTGTCATCGTGGAGGGTCTTGTGCCGGAAGAGGTCGTAGGAGGGTTTGGTGAGGTCGAAACGGGGGGAGTTGGGGACCGTGGCGATGGTGGGAGTGGAGAGGAGGAGGGTGGTGAAGGTGAGAAGGGTGGTGAGGGCATACATTTTGGGTAGTGGTTGGGGGTTTGACACTCGTGCTGGTTGAAGGGAGGAGGTTCAGATGGTAAACAGGACGTCCCTGGATCATCATTTATTATGTTTCACGGTGGTCAGAATGCCTGTCATGTTCAGCTTGGGACGTAAGCTTCCTGCTATATTGCGCCGCTCCGACGACGCTACCCAAACAAGGCAGGTTGTTATTGCGCGCTTGGCACCACGCGCCTCGTTTGAAGGCTCAGGGGTAATGGGATAGGAGAAGTGTGATTGGAAATGACGCACTACCTTAGTCAATAGCCGCATCCCATCCTCGTTTGGACACCGAAGTGATGCTGGGCATGACATGGGGTGGCTACCGTGAACCAATAAGCCAACCTCATGCGCTGAATTGCGAATCCTCTCTGTTTTCGATTGACTGAGTTGGATCCCCAGAAATCACGACCTGCTTTTGACGTTTGTCAACACCAAGCCAAAGCAGGTCGGGCCGGCTATAATGCCCAACAACATCCAAGAAACCCCGAGCTGCAACGCACTTGGTCAAGTCCAAATCGGCATACACGATACCTTCACAACACCAGTCCCATCGCCAAGAGGTGCCGTCAAGCGTCGACCATCGGGCGCAATGACACAGCTATGCCCACCACCTGGTTCCGAGCAAACAATCCCCTGCTGCGTCCGAAGCAGCTCGATGCTCTGTTGGTGGCACACAGCCGTGCTGTGGAGCACATACGCGGTGCTTTCGATGGCATACGTCTGGGACAGGTTTTGGCAACCCTCTGCCGTCATGCTCCAGAGCCCGGGGTAGTCGGCACCAGGCATGGGGGAAACGGGCGGCCACATGGCAACATGGATCGTCTCGCCCTGGGAGATGGTGTGATACTTGAGCAGCGGCTGCGTGTGCTCCTAGCAAGCGAGACAGCCCACTTTGACCTTGCCGTGGTCGGGGCCGAAGTCGATGTCGACGACGTTGTTGAGGTCGTTGCCGGAGCCGTCGCCAAAGATGGTGCGCTCCATGTGAGTTGGCTTGATCTTCCTCCGATGCACGAGGAGTTCCCCACGAGGGGAGATGATGGCCTGGGAGATGTAGACGCTGTCGGTTTGGCTTCGTTCGGCAAAGCCAAGCACCACGGCGATGGAATGGTCTTTGGCGGCTGCCTTGACGAGGTCCATGGCTTGTGAGTTTACTGGTAGCGCGTTGAAGATATATCGCGGGTGTAAATCGGTGTCGACCAGTCGTGCCCTATTTGAAGTTGCGGAGGCATATTAGATTTGCAATAAGAAAGCAAAGACTGGTAAGATTCAGGGGAAGAAGGCTTACCAAATCCAAGCAGGGTAGCCGGGAGCCCAACATTCTGGAAAGGCGACAAGTTTCGCGCCACTTTTGGCAGCCTCGGCGATGAGACGACATGACTTTTCGATGGTAGCTGTGAGATCGAGGTACACGGGCTCGGACTGAATGACCGCGACTCGAAGTGACTTTGCCATAGCGAGGACTAGGAAGCTACTGATGCGTATCTCGCCCCTATCTCAAAACACTCTAGGGTAAGAATTAAAAAAGCAAAATGGGTTTGGTTGAGATTACCTCAAAGGAAGGGATTTTGCCCATGTAAGGTACCTAATAACTGTATGGCTGTGCCCTGGGCATCTGCCGACGAGCATGAAGAACCCCGCTCGCGTGTCTGGTGAGACGCAGTGTGTCCGCTTTCATCCGTCCAGCACCATACCAGGGAAGCTACCTCCGGTACCAATCCAAGTCAAAATGAGAAATTCGACCAAGACATTGAAGCGCGGGGTCATGCCTGAGTCCTGACCGGGTACGCTGTATCCTGAATTTGAATAGTCGGTTAGGTAAGTACAAAATATCTCCGTTTTATTCTCTTGTCGTTCAAGTCAGCAAATTTGTATGAATCCAAATAAGATTATGGTATCATTAGCATCCAACCTCTACTCAATATCCACACACAAGAACTAAGGTATCCCCATTCCCGCTTAAGCAACCAAGTCCAACAGCACCCCATACTCATCTTCATTCTCCCGCTTAATCTCCACCGTCCCATCCGTCTTGGTCTGCACCGACATGGTATTCCTCTTCTTGAACCACACCAACACACTCTTCTTGGCGTCATACCCAGAGATCTTGTACATCGGCCCCTCAGCATGCACGCTCCTCTCAGGCACAAACTGCAAGTCATTCTCCTGACACCACTCCTCCATGACCTGTCTGAAGGACACCTCCTTCGGTGGTTCCCCAACTGGCGTCTCAACGACAGGCTCAGGTCTTCTCGGCTTATGTTCCCTCTCCCGCCTCTCGCTCCGCAGCGCAGGGCCCTTCTCCGGTGGTTTAAGCTCCGCCTTGGCTCTATCCCCGAGATCAAGCGCTTTCTCGATCAGGTTCGTGCCCTTCTCAAACTCAGCAGCGACAGAAGGCAACGCCTTGATCTCTTCGGGAAAGACATCATCCTGCCACCACTGGAACCACTGCCCAATCTCATCGTAATTCGCGTCCTCGAGCAGCAACCACTGGTACAGCGCCTCATGCCACATCGGGAATACCTCGGCCACCACTACCTCTCCAATCATCGTCGGACTGACAAACTCCAACCACTCAAAGGTCCTATCCAGCACCTTCATATACGGCTCCTGATCCCCTGGATCAACCTTGAAGTTCTTCCTCAGGTATTTCGCTAGCCCAGGTAAAAGGTGGTTCATCACCAGAGGACCCCACTGGTCGTTCTTGCTGCTGCTACCGCGAAGGACCTGTTTCCAGGGCTTGAGGCCAGGTATGACGCCTCGCTTGAAGTCCCACGAGTCAATCAGCTGTCTGAACTTGCGCTTCACATCTGCGACCAAACCAGAAGAGCTTCTCGCGTCAAGGTGGACCGACGGCAGGTATGGCAGCCATGGGAAGATCCATGTGTGTGGGAGGTGCTCGCTGTGGCGCTTTGGCTGCCATTTCTGCACCGCTTCTTCAAGTTTGCGGATGATATCCTGCAAGAGCTGGGTGCGGACGAAGCCGGGGAGGAGGTCGTTCCAGGCTTCCAATACAGCGATGAGTTGGTCTGGCTCGCGGACGTTCCATTCGCGGACTGCGCTGGTGACGGTTCGGTACCAAAGCTCGTACATCATCGTTTCGTAGGGCGTGGCTGTTGGGCGGCGGTAAGTTTTCTTGGCTTGCTGATCAAGACCTAGCAAACCACGGATGGTTTTGAGGCCATCGACAAAACTTGGTTTCGGCTCTTCGAGGGGCTCCCATAAGTGACGGTACTGGTTGAAGGCTGGGTGGATAGCAGCCACAACAAGTGTCGTGAGTTCTTCCTGGATCTGTGGCAGCATTTTGTCGGACAAGGAAGTGTAGGTATCGCTGAGCCCCAAGATGATGCGGCCCAGCCGGTAATTCAGATCAGCCTTGCGGTCAATCTCGCCGCTTTCTGTTGGGTTAGATGCTGCAGCACAAGCGGCAGTAAGCGACCTGTTGCCCTGTAGAGTCGTAGAAAGTTCCTCCAACTCCTGCTTTTCCTGCTTGAGTTGAAGCTCAACATATGCTTTGCGCTCCTGTAGACTCTGCCATTCCTCCAAAATCGCCATGAAGTCATTTTGGGCGCGTCTGACGAGCTTTCGGGATTCGGCGGTCTCGGCAGACTCGACAGGGGCAGGGCCACCGGTAGGCGTCATTAGGCCTGAAGATGTGGTGAGCATCTTCTTGCCAGGCCCAGTCAGATCTAGGATAGGGGTGAAAGCGTCCGGGATTTTGAGACCCGGCGCAGCCTTCTTGATCTCGTCCATCGTCAGATATTTTGGTTTCTGACGCTTGGGTGTGCTTGCGCCACTGCCAGTACCACTACCGAGCCCGCCAGTGAGACCCTTCTTTCTGCGGGCGGCCCTCTTTTTCCTTTCCTCCTCTTCCGAGTCAATAACCTCCTCACCCCGGAGCCGAGCTTGCCTTTTCTCTTCTTGTCTTTCCTGCTCTGTCTTTTCCTTGACGGCACCAAGACCGGCTCCTTGCGGGCGCAGGTTGGCCTCAATTACGATATTTCGACCCTGGCCCTCCTTTCCAAGACCTTTTCCTTCCTGGTAACCCATCTTGGCCATCATTCGTGCAGCGAACGAATTGGTGTTTGTCTTGATCTTGCCTCCCTTCCCCTTGGTAAATGCGCTAGCGGCTGGAACTCGTGATTTTGCCGGTTCATCGTCATCTTGTGCTAACAGTGTTGGGCCTCTCGCAGACATTGGCACGAACCCAGTACCAAGAGGGTTACTGGGGTCAACTTTGGACTTGACGAACGACATTGGTTTGGGGGCGGCGCTTTTCAGAGGTTTTTGTTGCAAGGTTGGTGGTGTCCATCCAAGGCTTTGAGCAGCAGCGGCAGCGGCGCCCCCAAACCCCAGGCCGACGCCACCCATATCCTCGTCTTCATCGTCCTCGTCCTCATCAGCGGCGGTGGCTGTCGAGGGCATCATAGTTGGCTTTCCTTCGTCATCCCATTCGGCATATTCATCATCTTGCTCTTGGTCATCGTCGCCATCATCATCCTCGTCGTCTTCATCGTCGACCGGGCCGGGCTTGACATTGCTCGACGAGACAAAGCTGACACCCTTGTTGCGCAGAGGCTTGTGTTTCCATCGTCTACTTGGCCCTTCATCTTCGCTCTCTGACCCGAATATTCCAAGGGCGGCGCTCTCTTTGGCATCGCGACCGGTACGCCTTCGTTTTCTTGGGTTGTGGTCGGCAAATTCGTCGTCGTGTGGATTCGTTGAGGGCATCAAGTACTCGTCGTCGTCAGCGTCGGATTCCGAGGAGGAATAATCGGCGGCCGTGGCCTTTGTGAATTTTGTTGGGTCAAACGGCATCTTGAAGATATGCCCGACGGTCTTGCTGCGCCAAAATGAAATAAAAGACAGTGGGCGCCAGCAATTGGTGATTTGTCGCTGGCGATGTTGCTGCGCTGCGAGTCGAGCTGGAGCACTGAGGACCGAGGACGCAGTTGCCCGTGGCGTCAGAACTTTTGGCGTGACCACCCCAGCGAGCAACAGTGTGTGGCGCGCACTGTGTTTGCCGGGTATCCCTTATCTTATCGGCAGTTGGCGCCCCACTGAATCCCACCAAGCCCCACTTGGCGAGAGCTGGAAAGCTTGTCCCGACTTCACCGAGGTGAGCATCTCTCTCTCTCCATCATCTGCATCACGTTCAAAGAGGCATGGATCGTTGATTTGTTGATAATGTTTTTTACTGTAAATTGAGAGCTCTTCCTCGTACATCTATTCTTTCTATTGAGCTGGGTATCTTCTTTTTGCACGCTCCTCTTCTTTCGTCTTCTTTCTTTCTCCTCCCATTGCTCGGGTCCTCTCGGTCTACGGTCACTCCGACGACTGTCATTCCCTTCATGTCTCAATCATCCCAAACGCCAAGATGATCATTTTCCCTTGTCCTGCCCATTGCGCCCCGAAAATCATGTACAGAAAACAGCACCTCAGCAAGCAATGGCGCTGACATTGACCACCACCTGTTGCTTCTTGGGCGCGCTGGCAGACACCATCTGTACGCCCGTCTTCTTGCGCAACCGCAGCTCGAGGAAATGCTCGACAACGTTGATAACTTGGTCCTCGTAGCTGGCAAACCTGAAGCCAAAGGTCTCCTCGGTTAGGCTTGCGTCGATGGGAAGGGGCGTGGTCTTGACGCTGCCACCCGTCACCAGCAGTTTCGTCTTGATGGCCTTGGGAAACTCCCGCTTGGCGATGGCAATGGCGTCATTCCACCGCGCCGACTGACTGAGAATGTAGCTCTGGTTTCCGAGAACCGTCGGGTCCAGCGCCGACACGTGCGCGCGAGCCACATCAGAGGCATGCACAGTCGCGCCCGCATACGGCCCAAACCGCTTGCCCAGCAGCAACGCCAGTACCACCGAGTTGGTGCCCTGCATGGCTTGTCCTGCTGTGGTAGCCGTGTCGTTGCGACCCAATACGAAGCCGGGGTGGAGGTGCACAACATCAAACGGTGGCCTCTCACGCTCCATCCAGGCCTCTGCTTGCTGCAGTGCCGCTACCTTGGATGCCGCATAGGCCGCAAACTCGGATTCGTACGGCCCAGGCGCAAAGGGAATTCGGTCGTTGGGAGACACGGGCTTGGAAGGGTCTCGTTGCCGTCTTCCGTTCAGCTCGTCCATGGGAACCAGAGCGATGAAAGAGCTGGTGATCACAATCCGACGGACGGTGCCACCGGAGTTAGCGGCTTCGAGGAGGCTGATGGTACCTCGCACGGCTGGTTGGATAAAGTGCGCATCGTGTTGGCTCAATGGTACGCCGTTTCCACCCGAAGCTAATGGCGATGCAATGTGGATGATGTGTGTCGTGCCCTCAACAGCGTTGTCGTAGGCGCCTGGAGCCGTGATATCGGGAACGATAACAAAGGACAGTCGGTGTCCTGGCTTCAGTGCTTGGATTTGCGGTCTTGCCAGGACGGCAGCGGCTTTGGCTTGGGATCGAACGGCGGCCCGAACCCGGTATCCCTCCCGCAGCAGCTGAACCAACGTCCACGACCCTACGTGGCCTGTAGCCCCAGTTATCAACACCAAGTCTTTTTGCGAACCCATGTTGTGAGTAGATGATCTATGTTCGAGTCGAATAATTGCTGAAAGAGATACTGATAGCTGAGAGGATCCTGTCAAGACCTTCAGATCAGAGAACGGGGGTGCTCAGCAGCTGCATATATACAACACGTCCAACACCACCCCTGACAGGCTGCCAAGACAGTTGGGTATCTTTTTCGGAGGCAAACCAGAAACATCTTGTCTCGTGGCAAAGGGCGCGGCTCTCTTGTGCCGCCTGTACTGTTGTGGCTAGACCCTGAACCACGGCTCTCAGCTGAACGCTAGTGTGCGCCCACGGGAGAGCCGACCACTGTCATGGCGTGAAATCTCGGTCAACAGGAACCTTCAGATGTTGTCGAGTCTAGACTCGAGATGCTGTTGAGTTTGACGCCTCCTCCTTTGTGTCGACCTGTCTTTGTCTCTTCTCCGTTCGCCCGCAACACATCGGCACGCTAGCCAATTCGCTGACGGATCAGCGGCTGCTTCTGGCACCCGCCTGCGAACTAACCCGTCTCATGCGGTCACCGCCCGTGCTGCTTGGTGGCTCCCCGCAGATTCTGGGACGATGTGGCTTTCCAGCCACGCAAGCTTGACATGTGAGGGCCTCACGCCCGAAGGGGGTGTGCTGTTTTGTCGGAGTCTGCGGCTCCGACATCCGACCTTCAAGACAACTCGGTCCCAGTCTGAGACCACACGCGGGGTATCACCTTTGGGCCAAAGGCGATACTGACATGGAAATATCTACGCTTCGGCCGAGAAGTGACGCAGTTGTCGCAAACTGGCTCCTTGGATGATCAGCAGCCATATGCAGCCCTGCGTGCTCTGCCTCTGATGTGAGTGGCCTCGTGGCGTTTGGGTGTGTCTCTGTTTGGATGACCCACGGCCCCTGACCTCGAAACTTGCAGCCGAACACGCAAGCCTCTCCACACACAGCGATGACTGTCTTGACCCCACAGGAGACCGCCACCGATTCTGCATCAGAGACAGGAGCGGCACCACAGGCGAGGCCGGGCGCGAGATGTCTGCCCCGGCACCGGCTTCAGACGGCACTTATTGACACACACAGACGAGTGTTACACGACCTGCATCGTTCCCAATTTGACAACTGTTTGCGGGGAGAAAAGACCGGATCATGCTACGCAGGGCTGTCCTCCGAATGACAAGGACCAGCAAAACAGCACTCCCAGCTTGAAGCACACGCGCGTATGGAAAATGTCCGATGTGAACGACATCGCTTGTGGCCTCACGGAAATAGATGCCTTTGTCCGTCCTTTGCAGCCGCCAGATGCTGTCCGCCCCGAGTCAACAACCGGGTTCAACAACTTTGCCTCTGCTCAACCCAAACATAAACAAGTCGCTGCAACGCAACAGCCGAGTTGACTGAAAACTCGGTTATTCCCTCCTTCTTCCACTCCGAAATCTGCGGTGATCGCGACTCGCCGATACATTTCGAGGGTCTATTCGTCTTCGCCTGGAGAAATTCTAGCCGCGAAAATCAGTTCATCCATGACTGTGTCATCCCACTCGGGACCGATGAAAGGCACACCCCGTTGAGATCCCACTTGGCCCGTCATTGCGGCAATAACAGTTGAACTAACCAAACTGATCCCCTTCTCCGCGGCGAAACCGCTCCAGCGTTTTCTCGTTTAGCGTCATGGCACCGCTGCGCTATCATCCAGCCCTAACCTAAAACTGTTACTTCTCCGCCCCGTCAGCCCCGGGATCGCGGTGATTGACAGCCCGTAGGGGTCTCACAAAGATCGAGCGAGTCAGTTTGCCCCTCTTGGCAGCTATGCTGCTGGATCGCCAGGGGGGCAGACGTCATTTGCACCAAACAGCCTCTGAACGGTTGGGCTTGCAGGCGGCGCTCCGCCAGTGGCGGTTGAGGCGTTGGGTTGGCGGCCGTAAGGCAATATAGCTGGCTCCGGAGCCGGCGGTGATTTTGTAGGTGTATGATGTCGATTGTCGGGGTGGATGACGGTGACCCAAACTCTTTATAGCCGTCTCAAGTGGTTCTCGAGACTGATCAGCGGGGAGCAGAGGGGCCGAACAATGACGGCATCGGCGTTGTAGTCATCGAGTCGTCGTTGGCATTGTGGATCAGTGATATCATGCGCGAGAGTGCAGGCGTCGTCAGGTACTCAAGGTACACTGGACGAAATACTATGACACTCAACCGTATATGGCTGAAAGCCTCGGTGGTGGTTGCGGTCATTGAGTCGACATCCACTCGCCTCCAAGCACACAAGCTCCAGTGTTCGTCCCATATCAACTGCCTCGGCATTGTTATAGCGTACCAGGGTCCGTTTCCCCGAGATCCTGATACTATCATTGTGTATTTTATCTAACAAAGGAATAACATTTAACATCCAGCATCTCCCGACCTTTCTTTCGCCTAATTTTTCTCGCCACCACTGACGGCACAATCTTGTTTACCTTATATTGTTGTCAACCTTGCGTCTTCTCCGCCGGTCGTTGATCACCGTGACGGGTACGCAGTTTTACTACTGGTGGGCGGCGAAGAACATGGGCGTGCCCACAGCAACAGGAGATGACGTCTTCAAAGACATCTGGCCTGAGAATATACGCTCTACGCCGCCTTGTTACGCTCACCGATAGCTTCGCTACCAGCAACAATTACTCGTGTTCAGGGGCCTCTGTTCACCCACTGCCACCGATTGATTGCAGCATGCTGTGGCACCACGAGCCGGTCCGAAGTCGTTGTTGTCTATCGTTGACGATACCCGCTGGCTTCATCTCTGTGCGGGAAGGCAGCATCTTATAAATGACCTACCCTTCCGTGTCGATTTGTTGCAGCTCGCGTGTTCTCAACGTCAATCTCGCCTATCCTGACCGAGAGATTTACCCGCTGTACCAAAGCTAACTGGGCTCATGGTTAGTTACCCGTCCCACGTGGTCTTTTCCCGCTTCCGTTACCCGTTACTGGAAACCGGCAAGTAAGGTCGCAGTCGCAGGCAGGGTTGCAATTTCTATTTTTGTCCCGGCGGCATACGGCACCTTTCAGAACTGTACAATATGTTCGATTCCACATCGACACACTATCGCTGGCTCGTGATCTCTCGCGTGGAAGCGTGGGATGATGCCGCGCCGTCGACGAGAAGATAAGCGATTCACCTGCGGTTTAGACACGTCGTCACTGGAAAGTTTCAAGTCCAGCCAGCCCCTGAAGGATTGCAAGTCGGAGGTCATCATGATTCCCTCAGTCCACTGCTGCCTCTTGATTTCGGAATGTGTCGTCTTCCCGGTCTTCTCACGTAATCCATTGCCCAAAGACCAGAGGTAAGGTATAAACTGCGGGTCAAGTCTTACCCGGCACAGGCAGGCCTTCATGATAGACTGACAGTAGCTAAGCCCTGGAACTCTGGAGGGTTCTTCCCTCAAGCCTTCGTATGCTGACATCGATGTCACGGTATCTGCCCTGCTGTTGCTACGTGACCGTCAACAGGCCAACAGCATAGGAAGCCCATATTGCCTTTCATTTGGGCGATATTAACAGACACACGGTTAATATCCACCTGCCCGCTCTTTCCCGGTGCAGGCTCGATGTTTCCACCTCAGACTGACAGAAGTACGAACCGGACACATTCCGAGTGGTCTTCAGCCGGATGGAAGTCAACGACTTGGATCCTACCCGGATGCTGGGTTTCTCACGCTCGCTACAGGCCGTCTCATCTACCGGTTGTGGGTGATTGGGGCGCTATCTTAGCTCACCGGCTTTCCAGGATTGAGGGATGGCAAATGGTGGGATATTCTATCGGGTTCATTTATCTCCAGTTGTTTATCTGCTGAAACTGCCTGCCAGGCATTGTTGCTGTCACGAGGTCAACTGGAGGTAGGATGCAGAATATTTTGCGACACATCTCATCACATGAGCTCCAAGAAACAGGCAATATCACTGAAGACAGGAAATTCCCAACGAAGCCTGAAACGATCACTCACTTCTGGAGAAGACGTCGACAATGACGTCTTCGTCCACCGCCTCATATCCACGCCACAAGCGAGGTCAAGCTCAACACTCGCAGCAATCCGCTCCACCCGAGAGGTTCCCAAGGGTCCAACTTGATCGGTTCGTGTGACATTTCCCTTACACCGACATGTGGCTTGTATCATATCTGTCTGCAGCATGATCCCCTGCCTATCCTGGACGACCTCGGGGATTTTTCACATGCTTCCATCTTATGCGCCTCGCCAACCTCCTTCCTGTTCGTCGTGCATCTCTTATCATTGACTTTCAGTTTTTAGTCGCGAGATATCATCTCAATGTCGTGCTCAGGCAGGAATTATGTGAGCGCCTGTCTCAAACAGGCAGTTGGAGAGAATTGCAGAAAAAGAAGATGGTGTACCGGAAAGTCGTGGGTCGGGCGAAGAGGTTGCGCGTAAGCTCGTCGGATCCTGCTCTGGTGGGGTGTATCCTGACCAGGAGAGGTGATGCAGGAAATACGCGATAGCAGCAGGCGATGGTGGGAACAATAATGGTTGATCTCATCATCTTGCTTAGCAGTGAGGACAGCACTGCCAGCCAGCTCGAGGCGAACCACATCGAGACTGCTGCCAAATGCCAGTGATATTCAAGTATAAAAGGCCTCAAAAAGCCATCCTCTCCTCTGCCTTCTGAAGCCATCATCACCCTCCTCTTCCACATTCTCTAGCCACGCAAACCCAGCAATATGGTCAACCTTGCCTATATCCTCCTTTATGCAGGGCTCTCCCTAGCCCTGCCGGTAATCAAGCGGGACGAACCCGTTCCCATCCCGGGAAAATACATCGTCACCCTCAAACCCGGCGTCGCACCCTCCCACGTCAAGACCCACCTGTCCTGGGTCAAAGACGTGCATGCTCGGAGCCTCTCGCGCCGTGACGAATCTGGCATTGAGAAGGTGTACGATGCCCTTGACTTTCACGGATACGCAGGGTCTTTTGACGAGGAGACTATTTCTCTGATCCGTGCCAGTGAGGATGTCGGTTATTCTTCATGTCTTCTTTTCGTTATTTCGTTGCTGATATCAGAACTAGGTTGCCTCCGTGGAGCAAGACCAAGTCTTTCACCTCACATTCATTCCGCCCACCCAGCCTCGCACTCGCCAAAGTTTTACCACTCAGAAAGATGCTCCCTGGGGTCTAGGGAGTATCTCTCACCGTGCTCCCAACTCCACTGATTATGTCTATGATAGTCGTGGTGAGGGTGCAGATGGATACACGGCTTATGTCGTCGACACAGGAATCAGAACCACGCATACCGAGTTCGAAGGACATCGGGCAATCTTTGGGTACAACGCCTACCCCGACGCTAGCAATGACGAGGACAACATCGGACACGGCACCCACGTCAGCGGGACCATCGCCGGCAAGACTTATGGCGTAGCCAAGAAAGCCAAGGTCGTCGCAATCAAAGTCTTTGACTTCAGTTCAGTAAGCCTACCCTTCTTTCACATGGTTGTCCAGACAAATGCGTCTTTGTTGACACCCCTTTTTACTCCCTACCCCCTATTCCATTCCCCACCAGATAGACCCACACTAACAACCCCAGTCAACAACCTCCATCGTCCTCGACGGCTACCTCTGGGCAGTCAATAACATCACCGCCCCCTCCAAATCCGTCATCAATCTCTCCCTCGGCGGGCCTCAATCCGACGCCGTTGACTCGGCAATCGCTTCCGCTTACTCCGCCGGCATCCTTACCGTTGTCGCAGCAGGTAACGACGGCCGCTCCTCTGATAACGGCTGGGGAAGTCCGGCTTCTGCTCCCGAGGCCCTGGCCGTTGGGGCAGTCGATGTTGAGAATGTGAGGCCGAGCTTTAGCAACTGGGGACCGGGGGTGGATATCTGGGCGCCGGGGGTGATGGTGAAGAGCGCGTGGAACTGGGATGATGACGATTACTTGGAGGTGGAGGGGACGAGTATGGCTAGTCCGCATGTTGCGGGACTGGTGTTGTATTTGAGAAGTTTGGAGGGGGGAGAGGAGGGATTGGTCGGGAAGGTGGTGGATAGGGTTAGGGAGTTGGGGACGGCGGGGGTGGTGAAGGGGGCGGGGAGAGGGAGTGTGAATTTGTTGGCTTATAATGGGAATGGGGCTTGAGCTACCTACTGTAGGGGGTGGGTTGGTGGTGTTGATAGATGGAATTCAGAACGGGTGGCTTCTCTTTATATAACAGGTAATGACATAATGATGCTCTTTACAAATCCAATGCAACCACACCCTCGTTCACTAGAGTAAGGTCAGGCAGGAACTCGCCACCATTAGTGACATACAATGTCTTCCTCTCCTTGACACTCCCCCTCCCAAAAGCACACGCAGTCGGGTTCAACAACTTGGTCGCATTCTTCACTACCCACTGCGCGCCCCCTGGCAGCGTAACTCCAACGGCATAATCCGGATGCGAAGCAATCCAGACCTTCCCACTGCCCCCATGACCTAAATCAAGCGCGATATCATCATACACCACATCCGCTCCCGCATCCGCAGCACTAGACAGCACCTCAATTGCACCAAGCTGCTCCGCGTTCCAACCAATCTTCACCCTCCCCAGATACCCCTGAGCAGAGTTGGTGAAGTAAACGTACTGCCCCTGGGCCTTGAGCCCATTGATACCAAGGTGTGCAGAAGCAGTGGGCGTGAGCAAAGGTGATTGAAACGCCACACTGTGGGCACCAGTGAGGAGATTTACTTTCCAGACTGCACCCAACGCGGAGTCAGCTGCGAGGAGCAGAGTGGGGTTGGTAGGATGTCGGGCAATGCCATTGAAGATGGTTGTGTTTGCGACTTGGGTGATGAATTTCACGCGCTGGCTGGGTGGTTTGTTGAAGTTGATTGTCCAGACTGCTAATGTGCCGGGGATGGCGCGGGTAGCGAAGAGATCCCAGTCTGCAACTATGACGGCGAAGACGTCAGGGGCGATCTCGGCTATCCCCGAGATGCCGGTTGCGTTGTTGGGGTTGGCGAAGCTGTGGACGATCTCGGCGGGAGGCTTGGCGATGAGGGGGTTGATGGAGTAGAGATGGGGTACGCTCATTGACGTCAGCAAAAGGCGGGAGTTGGAACGGACGGCGATATTTTCGATGAAGTGGTTGGGTGGAAAGGTGTAGATGTTGCGGATGGGCGGGTTTGGCAGTGGTGAGGTTTGGGCTAGGGCTGATGATGTCACCCACAGGGCGAGGGTTGTGAGTGAGAGTTTCATTGTTGCGGTAGGGCTGCGATGCTGGGTTGTGAATGAGGAACTAACACTGTGTTGACATTGGGAGATTGGACGATGATATTTATGCCCATTTTTGACTTTCAGCTCCGGGAATAAACAGCCTCGACGACGGTGCCTTGTGTAATCAATAGTTTGGAGCCACATCCATGGAACTGGAAGCCAACACTACCTTAGCTACCTAGACTGAGTGGTGTACCTAATGTGCATGGGACTATCAGCAGATGATGAGATCTCATTGGATGATCGCATTTCCGACTTGTCGGGCTGAAAATAGTCCGAGCCGTACCCACTGCCACCGGCAGGCAGAAGACTCTTTCCACCTGACCATTCTTGCTTGAAGAGTTTCATCATGCCCACTATTGTCGCTGACGAGGGTCGTGCTGCCGGCGACCGTGCTGTCGGCGACCATACTGTCGAGAATCATGCTGCGGAGGATAATGCCGCCTCTGCAGATCCCGGCCCGCAACCAACGTCGCCGGAACCGGAATCCCCCCGCCCCCTCGCCCCTTCGTCCGGTGCGGAAGGAGACATTGAGGAGGGCAGAGACTCGTACAGGCCGGGCGGGTTCCACCCAGTGTACATCGGCGATATCTATGCCGAGAAATACAAGGTCCTGAGTAAAATTGGCTACGGTGTGTACTCGACGGTTTGGCTCGTCAGGGACTTGACGAAAGCGTGAGTCAATGGCGCACATCCTAGAATATCTCCAGCAGCAAAAGTCCCACTAACCTGCAACCGGTACTCCAGAGAGGGTGCCGAGAACAAATTTCTTGCTCTCAAGGTACTCAGTGCAGAATCCTACGCCGAAGACCACCCTATTTTTGAAAGGGAGATCCTCAAATACCTGCGCGATGATGGGGATAAAAAAGAGCTTGGCTACGCCTACATATGTCACCTTGTCGACGATTTTGAACATCAAGGCCCCAATGGAACTCACGTTTGCCTCGTTTTCGAGCTTATGGGGGAGACTCTGCGGAGTTTTGGCGCCTGGTTCAAAGACAACCAACTCCCCTACCTTGTCATTCATAGGTTCACGATCCAGCTGCTGCTGGCCCTCAACTATGCCCATGGCTGCGATATTATCCACACAGGTGAGTTCGTATACTGACGGTACACGAGAGATCCGCGGCTAATAACATCAAAGACATCAAGCCCGACAACATCTTTGTCAAGTTTCGGGACACTTCCCAGATAGAGTCCGGTTATCTCGTTCAAGCCCCGATTCCTGAGCAAGACAGGGCCCAAAAGGCATACACACCGATTCAGTCCCTCCCGCTTCGTCATTTCTACTTCACCCAAGAGGATTCCAGAAATGTCGACCAGTTTGACATTGCTCTAGGCGACTGGGGTGTGTCCAGCTGGGCTACGAAGCACCTCACTGAGAATATTCAGCCCGTGGCCCTACGGGCCCCAGAGGTTCTCATCAAAGCCCCCTGGGATGAAACAGTTGACTGGTGGAATCTCGGTGCTCTTCTGCTTGAGCTTTACCCCGCCGTTCGCATGTTTTCAGGTAGGGTTCCACCTGATGGGCATTATGAGCTCAAGGCGCACATCGCTGAGATTGTGGACTTGTTTGGACCCTTTCCCAAGGAGCTGTTGGAAAAGGGAGACCAGAAAATCGTTGGGGACATCTTTGACGACGAAGGGCGACTCAAAGATATCGGCCCCCTTGAAAGGGCGCCGCTGGAATCAGAGGACTTCATGCCTGGGCTTAGAGATGACGACAGGAAAGATTTCGCCTCCTTTCTAAGGGCTATCATGAAAATCAATCCGGCTGATCGTTTGTCGACCGAGGACTTGTTGAGGCACCCTTGGTTAGGCGCCATGCAATAGCACGCAGGAGATGAACGGAGTGACTGTAGGTAGCGACGTGGATAATGACTTTGGCTGCACCGCAAGAAGAACGCAGAGAATCGGCCAATGTTAACATCATCAGTCGGCGGGATTCAAAATGTACCAATTTGGCGGCTGTGCGGGCCCACCTTCCTATCTTCTAGGAAAGACCAAGTTATCACAATTGTTATTTGCTCAATATGTCCCTGCTGCCATGCAGAGTGACAATTTTCCGGCGTTTTATCTTCGAACTGACGTGGCGGCCCTCACATCCATGAATCGTACCAGCAACTTTCTATCATTTTCAAGTTGTGGGACAGAAACACGATGACCAAATGCCTTCCAAGAAACATCTTCGATGCGGAGAAAAGAACGGCTCATGTGGCCAGCTTTCCTCGCCACTCTTTCCATAGAGTTTGCTTAGTGTTCGATAATATGTTGGTATTGAACTATTTACACATTCGTATCCTTCGTCTTGCCATCATAGCAGAAACTACCTACCTACTGGCCAGAGATGCCCTGGAGGAAAGAGTTGTACGCAGCCTTCTTCTGGTAGTTGTTATTCCAAAGCAGCGCATCACCCTCACCCTGGAAGGTCTGCGGAACCCACGAGTATCTATCACTAACACCCTATTGACGAAACCAGTCAGCAACAATTCCGTAAGTCAAGTACCTCTTTGACGAAAGTAACATACCCAGATAGTCATTCCCACGCAGCGTGGAACATTCATGCATGATCGAGCAACACGGCCATAGGCGTCAGCCAGAGCCTGGAGTTTCTGAGAGTTGGACGGAGTTCTCATGCGAATATCAATCTCAGTGTAAGCGACGTCGACACCGAGGTCTGCGGTGATCTTCAGTGCCGCAGTAAGGTCCTGCTCGGAGGGGGTGGGAGTGGACTGAGTGGGGGTGCTCTCGGTCACCAAATGGCCTTGATAACCGACACCGTCAATTCTGACTCCGTACTGCTGGCAAAGCCTCACGATCCGAGCGGCGCCCTGGACCTTTGGTCCCAAGTACTCCAGGTTGTAGTCGTTGTAGTAAAGCTTTGCTGCAGGGTCGGCGGCGGCGGCAGCACGGAAGGCGATGGGAATGTAGGCCTCGCCAATGGTGCGGAGGAAGACGTTGTCACGGTAGGTGCCATCCTCGTTCAAAGCTAGGAGCATGTTAACTCGGTTCCAGGCACTCGTAGTGAAGAGAGGCTAACCTTCGTTGACAACATCCCAGTGGTTGCACTGTCCACGGTAACGTCCCATGACTTGGTTGATGTGGTTGGTCATGACCTGGATCAGCGTCGCGTTGTTGAAGCCGCTGTTAGACACCCAACCCGGGAGCTGAGAGTACCAGACCAGAGTGTGGCAGCGGACATGCTTGCCATTCTGTCGCGCCCAGTTCATATGCTGGTCGGCTGAGCCCCAGTTGAACTGGCCACGGTTGGGCTCTGTGGCATCCCACTTTTGAGCATTCTCAGGGGTGATGGAGCCAAACTCGCTGCGGATGATGTTCTGCTCCTGTTGGTCGTTACGGACCGTGAGGGAGGTACCGATGTATTCGCGGCCGGCAGCTACCATGGCTTGGTTCAGCGTCCGGACTTGTCGGTGGAAGAGCCTGACACTGGGCGTTAGTTCTCTTCTGAGTTGAGGTACGGATTGTTACTCACTCCACGGCATCGTTGTCTACTGGGAGGGGACCACCAGAGACAAGGCTGGCAAAAGCCAGGGCAACAGTTGGGGAAAATCTCATCTTCACGCTTGATGCCTTCGGGATCGCGATGTGTCTGGGAATGGGAGATACATCCTGACAGCCGGATTATCCTGCCCTAAATACCTACTCAAGCCCAGCTACCTGCCGCAGATCTTCACACAGTGGCATAATGCGGGGACGAAACCTGAAAGTCTCTTCAAGGGTCGTACAAAGTGGAAACGACAATACCAGACAACTTTTGCTGTCTAAGTCCAAAGCCACCGGCTAATTTGAAACTCTTGAGGAGGATGTAGTAGTGACTCTAGGTTTTGGGGGTACTGGAGCCGCACCAATACAACTTAGTCGGGTCCGGCTAAATTAGAATGCGGAGCCGCTTTGGCGGCTGGACCTGAAATGAGCACGGCAATATCCGGATAATGAGATACTTGGAGTTTCAGACAATCTTATCTTGGCTTGTTCCGGTGGTTTCTAGCTGGGTCCGGGTTTAAAGCATTTCAGGTGCATGCCTTGGCTTTAACATGCCAGAGGTCGGTTGTTCCGCAGGTTCATTTATTAGGAGCGTCCTGTTCCCTAGGTACCTTATGTGCACTGCGCACCTGACCAATTCCCGTTGCGAAGATAGCTATCGATACTCAAATTTCAATATATTATGAAGCCTACCTTACACGATGCCAAAGTGTACCTAGGTAGGTACCTAGGTACGTACCTACCGTAGCGGGAGCCTAGGAATCCAAATAGTTGTATATTACTGGCGTGTTAATCTTGGGCCCTGATGTTAATGTTGACCGGCCCCCGGGAGCTTAATTGGGCTAAGACTCCCATAGGCCACATATTAACCATAAGATGGAGAGAACGAATATTATCGCGATTGCTATAGTAAATAGCCTATTTAGAAGATCGCTAAGGTTCCTAGAAAGTAGAATACTAAGTGTAAGTACCTAGGTTCGAATCCTAAGTCCACTATAACCACTATCTTCCACATACACCTCCCACTAGCTCTCACACCTACCTACCTATAAAAGCCAGTGGGAGGACCCCCCTTTTAATCTTTCTTATAGGCCTACTAGTTAATTATAGGCCAGTATTTTAATAGCCTTACGGGTAGGCCGGTTACTACACTTACTTAAACAGTTGTATATTTATAGTATATTAAAGTTGGGCCCAGATGTCACAACCCAGTCCCACGGGCTCCCGCTTTAGTACCTGAGATATCCCAACCGTGGACTCATAGGTTAAAGAGCCGAGCCCACTAAAGCTAGTATAAATATGACTTAAATACCTACCTCATGTCTATTTCTCTCCATAATGGTCTCTCGTCTACTACCTGTTGCGACCACACTACGTTCTGGAACTTCGGGGCCAGCACTGTCGACCTTGTTCAGAATACAGTTTTGCTACCTAAGTATCATTTTGAAAACCTTTACAGTCGGCTCCTAATCGCATTCTGAAATTGAGGTTACTCAAATTCCATAGGTAGCTCGGTCTGGAGTCCTAGCACAATGCCCTACCTGAGGCACTGAACCTGAAAGTTGTGCAGGCACCATTGTGATAAGATATTTCAGGTGTCTACATCCTAGTTTAAAACCGCGGAGGAGGCAGCGCTACAAAACCCCAAGGTATATGGGATGGCTTTGACGCTGAGGAATGGTTCTTGTAGCATTGTTCCACCCTGTGAGAAATGAAAACGGATTGGTGGTAAATGTTAACGGCGCACCATCCTGCAATGGAACGGACCTATTGGCAATCTTAGTATGAATCTATATTCGTTATATACCTAGGTACATAGCTCCCAACCACGTTTTGAAGGCCGACTGGTGTTAAAGTACCTTTTTAAGGTGTTTTTGAGCTGCTATACAGTGCCGGTCATTTCATCCCGGGAGTGTGTAACCGTCGGCACATCTCCACTGAAATCTCATCAGCGTGGAAAAAGACCGTGTCTTAGGCCAGTGGGCCAATCGCCGACGTCAAGACTGTTCGCACATGCAGTCTGCCTTAAACATACGCCTTGCACGTGATACTTGGAGTCGTGCGCAGTAAATTTCACCCCAGCTCCCCTCATTCATTTCGTGAATTCACGTCGAAAACACAACATCTTCGACCGTCACAAGAGATTCACGAATTTTGTCCGCATACACACAAGATTATATACCTAAGTATCAATGCCGCCGCAACCTGACGACCTAGGTACTAGAGCAACAAAAATGGATACTTGGAGCAATATTCAGGCAACTGGATTGACGCCATTGTATGAGTCCCAAGATGCAATGATGGAGTAAGTTTCCTTCCATTGGTATTGTTTTTTGGCCTTTAACGCCTCTGTACTTTTGCATTGCGCCGCCGATAATGGCTATTTGCCACACCCTGAAAACAGATGAAGGATTTTGAAAGACCCTCTAGTGATCTGGGTGCTATATGCAGTTGCCATCCATGATGTATCGGGGCTGGCTAGTCACATTGGCAAGCCAACTGGGTACATTGAAAGGTGCATTTCATATACCCCACAACATCTCACGTCAATATTATAGGTTGTATTTGACCTTGCTGACTTCAACAGCGTTGTTTTTATACACGGTATCGCTGGTCATCCTTACAGAACATGGGCTTCTTCACCGTCTCCAAACCACCATACACCAGGCCCGAATGAGGTTATGTGGTTGGCCGGGTCTTCCCCTCAGGCTCACCAGACGCCCTCTTCAAACATCATCGAAGTCTCGGAGAGTGACTCAGGCTATTGGCCAGCTCAACTTGTTCCAACCGCGATCCCAAATTCACGAGTTCTCACTTACGGGTATGACGTGGAAATCAGGCATCATTTTCCATTACACCCTCACATCGCGTGGCACGATCACGCAAAAGGCTTAGTCGTCTCTCTAGAGGCTGCCCGACATACTGAAGATGAGAAGACACGACCAATCATCTTTATTGCACACAGTTTGGGCGGTATTATCATCAAGGAGGCTCTTGTATACACACGAGGTTTATCTGCAAAGTCTCGGGGTTCTCTGTCCCACATTTTTGATTCAACAAAAACCGTGCTTTTCTTCGGAACCCCGCATCGAGCAGTTGACCTTACAGAGATCTTGCACGATGTATCGAGGGTGATAGGCTTCCGCATCAATCCTGGAGTCCTTCATGCTTTCGGACCAGAGTCGGACTGGTTGAAGAATCTCAAGGAAGATTTCACAAAGATATGTAAAGAGGAAAACTGGACGATCTACTCATTTCTGGAAGGTTCCGCCAGTCCCACGTTGAATCGAAAGATTGTCGAGAACCACTCTGCTTACCTAGACGAGCCTGCTGTGGAAATAGCAGTTCCGATATGGAGTGATCACGGGGGTATGTGTCGTTTTTCTGGGCTTGACGACCCGGAATACCGAAAGGTTGAGGCGGCTTTGTGCCATATTGTTGGCATGATAAAGAGCGACGGTCGTTCTGTAAGTGGGACTGAAAGTTCACCCCTTCCACCATGTTTATCAGTCCGAGACGCTCGCGTCACTGTGACAGAACATTGAAGATAACTGGAGTTGGATGCCTGTTGTATACCTTCCTAGGTATCTACCTAGGTATATTGCTTTTGAAGGATTAGCAAATTTCTTACCTACATTGCTTGGCTTCACACATCGCTGACATGCCAACATAGGACAACACTCTTTCAATCGACAAAGATCCCAAGCACAACTTCCAAGCTCTACCGCCTCAAATTTCTGTGCATGACTCGGGATACGGCGCTATACGAAACAAGGGCATCCCACCCATACCGAATGTGCAAGTACCGTCATCCGACTCTTCTTCGACTACAACTCCGGCCGCGGGGGAAGTATTTGTAGTGGAATGTTCAATGTCGACGGTAGATTTTCATACGGAGCGATACTTTTTAAATAACAAACTTTTGAATCACTCCATCATCGAGGTCTGCAACAATATCTGCAACAATATCTGCAACGAGCTTTGGCCTTACATGGACAACAAAACTTGGGAGTTACTCGCGCCAAACTTGGCATGGCTACTCAATTCGTTCGCCATCGATATTGGAAGCGAAGGTTTTGGGGCGTTTCATTGGACATTGATGCGCCACATTCATAAGCGTCATCGGTATGTATATCTTCGCATCCATCTTGAGGAAGCCGACGAGGAGCTGATAGATAGGAAGATCTATCATAGAACATCTTCGCGATATTCTCTGCCATCTACCAGAAGAGGAAGACGGTCGACAGGATGAGGAAGTCTTATCAGTTAACGACAAAATGGCCACGTGGTTCCCGGTCAGCTTTGACGAAGTACCTGAACGAGTATCAACACCAGAGGCTCTTCTACGAGTTGGTGACTATGAAAACGACTCGGATCCCGAGCTCGGGAAATACTGCCGGATCATTTTCGACAGCCGTGCCTACGCCCAGCTTCTGTCAAATATCCGACGCGAGCTTTCCCTAGACCGGCGTGACTATAGCACCGGGAACGCATACCAGACAATCAGAACTTCGGTACTGGATCGATTGCCCTTAGGTCGCATTAGCAGACACCGTGCTCCCAGAACGTACAAAGTCGCCTTTCATTTACCTTCAGAATTTCCGACTCATGTTTTGAGAAATAGCATGACTTGGGTCGTATCCCCCGGAGGAAATGCACACTGGCAGTTGGTTACAGTCGGAAACTACATGGAACAGGCGTGGCCCTCAACTGGATTGGAACTTTTGGACGTACTTCAGGCCTGGGAAACGAACCTGGGCTCAAAAGGACGTCATTCCAAAAAGAATGTATTTGTCCAGACAGGAATTGGCATGGATACAACAGCATCGGGGGCCAATTTGATCTGGTTTACTGGCTCCCCTTATGCGATTGCTGAGAGGGCAGAACAGTTAGCATGGTTGTCTGCCGCCACTCAATACGTTCAAGGGTCGACCCTTCACACCTTTAGCCCAGAAATAACAGAAATAGGTGATGAGATTACCGAGCCACCTCTAGAGAGTTCTTTCGGAGACTCGGAAGATGATAGTGATTGGGATCGACAATGGACCATTGGCGTTCGGTGTTCTATATTCCATGACCCTTCGACGCTCGAGATACTACAATCCTTGTGGTCGGCTGAAACTCCCGACTTAATATCCTCAATCCCTATCGTCTGTGGCTTTCCCATTTTGCGTCATTCTGTAGAGGGTCGTGCTGTTGAGATACCCTCCGAAGTCTTTATAGCTTTAGTCAGTTCCACCATTGGGGTGGACTCAATAGGCGAAGTGGTTATTCAAGGGCCCAATTCATTGTGGAAACTAGTGGGCGAGATTGGTGGTACATTGGTTTGGCATCCCCAGCTGGCTCGCTCAACTTGTGGTGAGTTTTCCTTTGCGAAGTGTACCTGTCTAACCTTCCCGTTCTTTTCAGCCGAGGTTGGGAGTGCCGCATTTTCTGTCACTAACAACGCTTAGAAGAAAACCATTGCCAAATCGTGACCTTGGACACGGAAAGGCCTGAAGATCTGGTCTTGCCATCCGTCACAACACTTCAAAATGGGGCTGACCAAAGACATATTATCAGCTTATGCAAACCCTACATGTCAGATGGTACGGGTGAATCTCAAAACAGTGGTCCACCCGAACCCCAGACGCATAAAGTCAGGGAGAGCGAACGGCCCATGCGCCTAGCTCAATCAATCTTTCAAGCAGGGTCGGCTCAGAATACGCCGGGTTATGATGATTCAGACATGGAATCATTAGGGAGTTTCGAGAGCGGAGTTTTATCCCTGTCGTCGGAATCGGATGACGATGTGAAGAAGTCTTATTTCAATCAAGCCTCCGTTGGTTTCGAGATTGTGATGAGGGTAAAAGACAGGCTTCTGGAACGGTATCGGATACTACAATCCTTGAGCCATTCCCGCAATCACCTTACCTCCCTGGATGAGCCATGGGGTGTTACTAGTGTCTCAGGCATGACGCGGGCACGAGGTACAGAAGGCAGTTCAGGGACCCAGACTATGACGCAGACAAATGTCCACAACGAGCAAGAGATGAAAGCTCACAGCACTTCTCGCAAACGTCGTCGGAACGATTCAGATCAAGATGACGATCCCGAAGAGAGTGGGGAAGACAGAAAGGGGAAACGACCAGATCGCGCCCCGAAAGAAGGTCCCTCAAGGGACCAGAAGCTGGCGTGCCATTTTTGGAAGTTGAACCCGAAAGAGCATAGAAGGTGCTTCAGAATGAACCTCCAAGACGTCTCCAGGATCAAGCAACATCTCAATCGGAACCACTACAACAGCCATTGCAATATCGGAATCTGGACATGGACGATTTCCACTTCCGTTCTTGGACCTGAGCACTCGCCGCTTTAACCTGAGCAGAAGTGGAGAAGCCCTGAGCAGGGATGAGCAAAGCCCTGAGTAGGGTGAGCAAAGCCCTAAGTACGGTGAGCAATAGTTAAATCCACTTAAGACTAGGCTATACTAGAGGTAGATTATAGCAGAGTTATTTTTGGAGCGTACACTTATTCTACGGTAATTATTATTAACATTATAGGGGGGCTTTTAGTAGAAGTTGCTAAAAAATAACCCTAGCTATATTAATAACTATTCCGCTTAAGGTAAATATAAAAGTTATAATAAAGAATTAATATTTATATTAAAGTTAAAAATAATTTATATAACGTAATATCTACGTTAAAAATAATTTCTAAATTAATCTAAATTAAGTAAGTTATTTCGCTTTAAATATTATTCTTATATTTAAAATTACCGAAAGTTTAAATTAATATATCGAATATTATCTTTTTAATAAATTTATTTAATTTTAAAAGCTATTTCTAAAGTATAATTATTGAATTTAATAAATATTATAATAAGGATCTTTTACCTTTATAAAACTAGAAATAATTTCTTTATATAAATTATTTAACTTAAAATAGCATTAAGATTATAATATAAAATTCTAATTTTTAATAAAGTTAAAAACGGCTTTTTTAATAAATAGTAATAATCTATCTTTATTAAAGCTAAAAATAACTTTTACGTTTTAACCTAGGTAATATAGGGAATCGTTACTTTTATTAAAGCTATAAATAGCTTTTAATAGTAATATATAATAAGCTTATAGGTGATTATAGATAAAACCACGCTTCCGGATTCTTACTGTATTACTAGGTAACCTTGAAAAGCCAAGCTCCCGGTTTGGTATGGAATTCCTTGCAAGGAGTCCAGGCGCCAAAACTAGCTCATGTGTGCAGTTGGCTAGAAGCCAGTTTTAGGTGCTCGTGCATGCAAACACCGTCTTCCCAATACAAGCTTCGCACGCAGAAAAAAGAGTGCCAGACTACATCCATCCACGCCCAGCAATACTAATAAAAACCACGTAATAACGCTACCTAGGATATATAAAAACTACGTCTAGTAACCTAAATTAGATATCGATAACTCCGTCCTTAATAAGAAGGATATACTACGAGTTTACGTTTAGAAAACGCGTATATACTTTAATAAACGTATTTACCTTAACCCTTTTCCTTATATCCTTTAACTTTCGCTCCTTATTATCCTTATCTAACTCCTCCTCCTTATCACCTTCTTTACCCTCCTACCCTTCCCCCTCTCTTAACCCCTTCGCTATAACCTTTATAATATACCCCCTTTCCTTCTTTACCTTTCCCTTATTAATTATATTTTCTAAACTCTCCTTATTTATAAATAAAAAAAACTAATACTTCGGCCTTTAATAAACTATACCCTCTTTAGTAAAAATATTCCCCTTTATATTTTTCTTCCTTTTATCCCCGTCTAATTACTCCCGAAACTTTTTTTAAGCTACTTTAAAATTTATACTGTTTAGGGCGGCCCCGTCCTTAATAACGGTCTAGGCTATTTTATTGTAGAGATCTAGTATACGTCGCTATTTAAAGTAATTATATGTATTTTTTTAGGCGAGACGTATAAACTTATCCTATTTCGATTAAGAAAAGTAGGTCCTTTGAATGATGACGAAACCCTATTGCTTAAGACGCTAGTAGGTGAGGTCGTTGAGGATAGCTGTAGCGTCTTCGGTTGAGGGGGGGTCGAGGAGGCCCATGGTGAGGTTGTTGTCGTCGCTCTCTCTCTTTTTGTCTTCTTCTTGTTTTCGTGGCTGTGGTAGAGAAGGGGGTGCTGCTAGAAAAGAGCAGTATTGAGTGGTTGTTGCTAGAAGGAAAGAGAGAGGCTGCGACGGCTTGAGGTTTGGCTGGGGAGAAGTCGAGGAGGGGGCACCAAGTGGGGCAAGCCTTGCCTTCTAATTGGTTCCCCGGAATGGGGAAGGAAACGAACTATACCGAGACGGGACGGCGCTCAAGTTAAAATGCACCTCCTTTACCCCTCTTTTCCTCATTAGCGCCTTCCCTTATGCAAGGCTCTAGCAGGGCGGCAGCGGTTAGTAGAGCAAAGTGGGCGTGGGTATGATGCATTTAGATGGCGGTGGAGGTTCTAAGAGAGGCACGAAGAAGAGCTTTCGTCGTCAACATAAGCAGCGGTATTTATAGTAGGAAGAAGGACGTCGTCGAAGGGAAGAGAGGAGAAGGCAGCAGTAAGAATAGGAGCGGGAATAGTATCCTTAGGCCGAGGAGATAAGACAGTGGCTCGAAAGACATCGGCGGTACCAAGGAGAAGAGACTCGAGGCCGGGAAAAATTGGCAGAGCGTACGAGCCAGCGCCGCCCACAACAAAGGGAAGAAGAAGAGCGCAGTCGTCAGCATGAGCAACATTACCTACAGCAAGAAGAAGGACGCCGTCAACGGGAGGAGAGGAGGACAAACCAGCAGGAAATGGAGCGGGAACAGCATCCGCGAGCAGAAGAGATAAGGCAGTGGCTGGAAAGACATCGCCAGAATCAAGGGGAAAAGAGAAACTAGACGTCTGGACCCAACAACGGAATCGGCCCCACAACGGAATCCTGGCACCACACCGCCATTCCATCCATGACGAACTTCAACTTGACACAACACAACCAATTCTAGACCAAAATTAACATGACTTCCATTCAGGAAGAGCTTATTCAATTGGCTATAGCCGAGGTCCAAGACGGTCTTTGTTCGCAAAAAGATGCGGCCGCAAAGTACAGCATTCCGCCATCCACCCTGAATCGACGGCTCCATGGCGCTCACCCTCGACAACAAGCCAAAGTCCACGAACAACGCCTCAGTCCTGTGCAAGAAAGGCATGTGGTCGACTGGTGCCTCAATGAAGAAAAGTCTGGAAGGGCTCCTAGCCGTAGCCAGGTGGTAGCTTTCGCGCAAGCCATATTGGCTGAAGGAGGTGATCCTAAGCCTCTGGGTGCTAGATGGATTGACCGCTTTCTACGCCGCCACGATGCAATCAAACCTAAGAAATCAGCTCTGTTAGAAAGCTCTCGTACGAAAGGCTCTACACGAGAGGCCTACCAAGATTTCTATAGGAGGCTGGAGTTCCACATTCGTGACAAGAACATCATACCTGCGAACATCGCCAACGTCGATGAGCACGGCATGCAGGAGCTAGAAACAAAGGCTGGCACAGTCATTGGCAGTTCCCTTACACGCAGGGCTTATACAACTAGTTCTGATGCAACCACCTGGGTTACTGTCATCGAATGTGGCACTGCAGAGGGCGTGAGACTATCGCCAACTGTGGTCTTTACTGGGGCTTCTCTTCAGGGGCAATGGTTCCCTGCCAAAGCCAAACTAGAAGTTGACTTTCTGGATTGGAAGTATGACTACAGTCTTACAGGCTGGAGCAATAGCAAGATTGCCTTGAGGTGGCTAAAAGAGGTGTATCTACCACAAACCAAGCCTGAAGTTGATGAGTGGAGACTACTGGTCCTCGACGAGCATTCCAGCCATACAACCAACGTCTTTATGGCTACGGCTTGGCTCAATAAGGTCCAGTTAGTCTATCTACCTGCCCACACCTCCCACAAGACTCAGCCTCTCGACCGCAGTGTTTTCTCAGCTCTGAAGAACTACTTCCGGCAGGCCACCAAGGCCCTGGCAAGCTTTACAGCATCGGCTGCCGTTAACAAGCGACGGTTTCTCTATTGCTATGGGGATGCATCCAATCTTGGAATGGCAGCTAGGAATATCATCTCTGGGTTCAGAAACACCGGAATTTGGCCACTGGATTCATCCAAAGTTCTTGTCAGAGAAAAGGATCTCTCTTTGCATAAAGAGTTGGTGTAAGATGCAGCAAAGGGCGCTTTTTGCGCTCCTCTGATCTTTAAAGTCGTCCCTGAAGAAGAAATAGCAGGTTGTTCTGGATTCGGTAGTCGGAAGCTCCGAGTCCACCAGATACTTTGCCAAGACGGACTTCCCGCATCCGGGATCTGCGGACACCCAGAGCATGCTTAACTAATAATGAGTTGCTCTCTCGCCACTGCTGAAAAAGCTCGTGGTTGATGAACCACTCACAGGTCCCTGAGACCCGATCTGGATTCCTGTTTTTTCTATCCAAGTACGGCGAGGTACGGAGGGTCTTGAGAGTATAGCCATTCTCCGAGCCTCGTAGTCTCCCCCGGAAGATATTAGCTCATGGATGGCTTCCTCCAACTTGGCCACCTGGGCCCGTGTTGCCGTCCTGAACCACTGATTGATGGCCGATGCTTTCAAGGCCATTAATATGTCCTGCATCAGGGCAGACGTTTTGTACCCCGAGTTCGCTCCATGTGACGTGATGCTGTTGCGGATCGAGACATGGTCTCCCCAGCTTACTGCAGCGAATGCCAACAAATCGCCTACGCCCTGGGTACTAAGGTGTAGGTATTGCGAGTTAACTGCAGCAGGTTCACAAAAATCGAGAACAATGGATGATGATAGCTTTATTAGTATCGAGATGGAATAGTGGGGCACAGGAAATTGAATTTGTACGTGCAAAGCTAGTTAATACAAGGTAGCCTAAAGACACTCTGGGAATCAAAACAAGTCCGAACCCTCATAATGTACCCAAATATCCAATGGATCTGTACTCCGACAGATGCATCTAAGGACCGCCCGCCCTGCCCGTCTTGTCGAGCCAGCGGTCGCCGACGTTGCGCACATACTTCCTACCGGTGACGCAGTAATAGTAGCTGTTCCTGTTGTTCTTGTTGGGCGACCAGACAATCCTGCTGGGGCCGTAATTTGTGACGCCGCAGTTGGGCCGACGGCGGTCCTGGACCGTGTAGGCCGTTTGGCCCACGCTCATCCACACGGCAATGTAGTCGCCCTCCTCCCCGCCGCACTCGGCGTACATGCCAGTCGACGTGCTCTTCTCGACTGCGAAGCCGCCCGAGATCCAGCCGGCGATGGATGCCGACACCGACCAGCCAATCCCGAACGTTTGTTGGTGTTGGTAGCCGACGGTGCATTCTTTGTTCTTGTTGCAGTCCAATGGGATCGACACTTGGATGTTCAAGGGGTTCTGGTGCGGGTTACCATCACCGACCCGGACCGTGTCCGTGATGACAATCTCGCACACGCGCTGGCGCCTCTCGAGGTCCGACAGGCCTTCGGTGTCGTTGGTGGCGTTGCTCGGCACCTCAAACGTGGCCGGCGCGAGGGCGTCGGGGTCGAGCGTCGGCGCCGTCTCGAGGCCCCTCATGACCTCGGCGAGCTCGACCGGGCCACTCTTGGGGAAGCAGTTGGCGAGATCGCGCTTGTGCAGCGGCTCCAGGCGGGCGGCAAGGCCGCCGGACAGCGGGATCATGCACTTGATCATGATCTCGGCGGGGCTGGTGACGCGGCCGCAGCTGATGCCGCCCGAGACGTCGACGTCCTCGTGGATCTTGTACGTCTTGGGCCCGACCGTGACCGTGCCGGCGCCGTTCTTGTCGGTTGTGAAGGCGATGGGCGTGTTCTGGAAGATGCCCGAGTCGATCGAGCCGGTGCACGACTGGCCGAGGATCTCGGTCTGGTCCTTGTTCCAGACCTCGATGGCGGCTTCCGATGTCAGTCTACTGGCTTGGAACGTGACGTGGACATCCTGGGAGTCCCGGGCGTCCAGCTGCTGCGAAGGCGCGGCCATAGCCATCGGCACGACGGCCAGGATGGCTTGCGAGACTCTCATGGCGACAAGAATAGACGGGAGAAGATTGAAGGGGAGGAGACTGGAGGGTCTGAAGTGGCTGTGGGTGTGAGGGATGGAATGAGAACTGTTGTTGACGAGGGACGAGGACGACGGTTATATACCTACCGGTACCTACACATCGTTGAAGATCTAATTAGACTTGTTCACCAAAGGTTCAGCTGCTGCTGCTCCAGGTCGCCGTCGGTGTGTTTGAAAGTCCCGAACCGTGTCGATATCGCGAGCAACAGGCAGCCGCGAGAACACCATCTGATTGGCATGGATGCCGAAGTATGCGGAGCGGCTAGCTAGAATCAACGTCCCAGAACAATCCACTTTGATTAAGACGCTCAACACCTTTTTTTTACTATAACGCTCAACGGCAGGGGTAGGTGGTCCGGGCGCGCTGCATCGCCACAACCAGAAACGCCAGCCAAATAACTAGTTAGTTAAGCGGAAAAAAATGCTGCGTGCCCGTGGCAACGCCCCTAAGCGCTCGCGTGCATCTTGTTGTTTTTTTGACCCTGCGCATCGCCACCATATTTTTGAAGCTATCACCAACGCCGACAGGCACCAAGATTGCCAATTGGCCGCAGTTTAGCAACGCGTTCAATTCAACTATCGAAAAAAACTAACCCCCGTGACCGCCGTGCCCCTGACCGCCGTGCCCCTGACTGCCGTACTCCTGACTCCTACCACCGCCGTGATACTCATGATGCCGCCATAGCTGTTGCGGATGAGTAGCAGTATACTGGTGGGCTTGATGGACAACAGGAGGCTGATTTGCCTGCATATACCCACCAAAACCGTCCATCATGCCCGACTGCCTGCCCATCTGCATGCCCTGCGAGTGTGAGGCTATCTCGCGCGTAAAGGGCGCGATGGTGGTGGTATTGGCGATGGCTTCAATTGACGGCGCGTCGGCGCGTGGCGATGGCATCAAAACACTCGGCAAAAAAATGCACCAACACTGGTGTGGGTGTACACGCGCCGGCGGTTGCGATGGCGCGGGACCGCAACATTGCCGCGGGCTTATTTGGCTGGCGTTTCTGGTTGTGGCGATGCAGCGCGCCCGGACCACCTACCCCTGCCGTTGAGCGTTATAGTAAAAAAAAGGTGTTGAGCGTCTTAATCAAAGTGGATTGTTCTGGGACGTTGATTCTAGCTAGCCGCTCATACCTTCCTACTTTGGAAAGTTGGGATGATGCGTTTCCTTCTCGCTTAGAGCTGAGCTAAAAACTGAGGCTAGTGGTCTGCCCTGTTAGGTCAAGGGCTGCTCATCGCCGTCGGAGATTGGTGCCGGCAGCATTTTACGGGTAGCACAGAGGGGCTTATGCCGGGCTAGTATAAGGTAAATTTTTTCGGCCAAGGAGATTTGAAGCAACATGCATTTTTCAAGAGAAAGAGAAAATTGATATCCAGGTAGTTACACGGTCTCTACTGCTTCCAAGTTTGGAGAGATTTCCATAGCCACGGAACGGTTAGGTACAACCTAAGCTTTCCGCCGGTGGGCGTCCCACGATACTAAGAATGCATCCCTAACGTACGTTGTTCTCTTTCCGATTTCCGTGCCAACTCCCCGTCGGAGAGTTAACGTTAGGCTTCTGCGCCGGAGGCACTGGAGCCTAAAGGGCCTTGGCACACTAACTATTACATCCGGATCGAAGCCGTTTTGCCATCAACTCGCACAAGCCCCGTACTCTTCCCCTTTCTCTCACCGCACCTTATGCCTCTCGCCTTTGTTGTTAGCAGATCAACTTGGAGGCTATATTCTCCAAGTGTTCAGCGTCCTATCCTCAGCAGCTAAAGCGGGATCTGCTGGTTGAGGCTGCGAGGAGTTGTTGGTCGAGTTCTTCTACTTAGATTGATCCAGTTTCTCCTCCTCGAGGTACGACTTCTCTCTACTATTTACCAACTTTCTTTCTATAATGATGATCCCACGAGGCTATTTCTGAATAGCTGTACTGATTATTCCAAATCACCTACCTTGTTCTATTTCTGAGTCGTTCAACGCAACCACCATTATCCCCTGAGTTGGCGTTAACGGAATCGCTAACCTTTTATAGTGCTTATATTCCTGACTCGTCCTAATATATGGGCTCGCTGCGAACGTCATCGCGGGAATTGTTGTTTCCTTGCATCTTCCCCATCTCCGTCCTGTTCTGTTCTTTGCTTTGCCTCCGTACTCTCCCCTCTTCACCAAGGTATGATGATAACCCCCCTTTCCTAGCGTTCTCCGCCACCTGATGTAGCCCCGTGAGGAGCTGTTATGGACATTAGTAGATAGTATGAATGACTTGGAAATTGACTCGACGAAGATAGTTTATAAGCCCTGTCTAACGTAGTTTTGTCGGGGGACGTTATTGACTTGGTAATAGTCCAAACCACTACTTTAGTGGATCTCTTGCTATGATATGACCACTCTACTGTAATTCTCTAGTCCCCACTTTCACCATTAACATTGGCTTGACCTCACCTGGACACTGTGCCTTTAAAGCGCCGGTGGCTTCTTGTCTGCCATCTCCATTCACATGACACATAGCTGGCTAGTTACAGCCGGGAAGGGTTGTCTTAGCCGAACCACATCTTTTGGACGGACGGCAACCCGACTTTTTTTCAGCGAGGATAACGTGATACAATGTAAGGGGCTAAATAGAGGAGGGACACGCCGGCTGGGAGGTGAATCAGCAGTGGTTTGGTTGGCTAGACGAGAGTACACAGTACTCATAATCCGTAAAAGAAAAGTACACAAATGAGCAAAAAGAATATAAAAACATACAATACTAGTGATTCGCTGGTCGTCACCGACCTAACTACTGATCTGGCCCTTACAAGCTTGTCTAGGGGAGAGCGGACGGGATCCCGAATTTTCTTGTAGGTATGGTCGTATGTGATAGTTGGGCGGTGGTAGTGTAAATTATAAGGAGGGACACGAGGGGAGGCAAGTATGGGAGGACTTGGCCACGTTCGGTTAGGGTTCTGTTCTCTTCTACTCTGAAGGGGTGTTTATTTATCTTCTTTGTTGAAAGGATGAGTAAGTCCTATGTTTTTTGCGGTTGAAAAGATTATGGCTGTAAAGCATACTTGGTATAGTCATGTGTTTGTTGACATATAAAAGGGGGGTTGGGCCGCACGGTTGGTTCTATTTAGCTCTATTATACTTCGCCGTGAGGTGGTGTACAAACGGTCTCTCGGAATATGGGTGCTTCTGTTTGTCTGTGTGCCATTGTATAGCTACTGGCGAGTATGGATAAGTATAGCATCTCCCGGTAGCTTTTGTCGACAATTCGGGAATTAATAGATTGGCAATATGTTTGTTAGGTTGCCGGTATACCATCCTACTAATTACGACGATAATGATGACCAGAGTACCCAGGCTTGCTTAAACCTAAGTCAATTCTATTTTTTTCCTTTTTTTTTGTACCTGAAAAAGTATTGTGATACAAAATGTTCTTTCCTACCCAACTAGCTGTAGTATTGCGTCTCACTTTGACCTCGACGAGAGTAACCTAAGTATATAGTGTGGAGAGAACTAATTATTGTATATGCAATTTTGTTCTAGTTTCTTAGTTGCTCGCTCTCTGATAGTAGGCCCGGATCTATGTTATGGAACTTGTGGTAGCCGTCCGGTATGTTCGTATCTACTATCGGGTTTAGATAAGGTCACGTTGATTGTAACTAGGTCTGTAAATTTAGGTAGCGCGACGCGTTGCAAAATCGTGCTACCAGCCCAGGGAGCCAAGTTCTCCCATCCCATTTCCTAAATGCGAGGGTTTCTGCAACTTAAACTACTAGTACCCGCCAATAGAGCCATAAGTGCATATATACTTATATAATTTATTGAGGCCTGGCGGCTAAGCCGAAAGGGCAATTATAATATAATAAATGTACAATTCTTAAAATGTGACTTGATATTTTGAAGTTTACTTACTGCAATCTTAGCCCTAAAAGAGAGGATAAAATACTTGGATAAACTTTTCTTAGCTTCGAGTGGGCCTTCTAATAAGCGCTCGCTCGCGTTATCTCGAGTTGATGGTGATCGTCGATGGAATTATTACACGCGATCAGCCATGATAGAAAGAACCGTGTTATTTACTGTATGATGATATCCTGTTCCCTGCAAATTAGCGGATCGTAGCCTTCCGGATTTGGTTTCTAAGAAATGTTGCTGTCTCGGTGTCCACCCCCCATCATTCCTAGCGCAAAATAATGTCTTACGAGTAAGTATCTCTTCGTGGTTTCGTCTTTTCTCCGCCGTGTCCCATGTATGATAGGCCGGATTAGGTAGGGAATAATTGCGGTCTCGAACAGTAGGAGCTCATCCCCAACTTCGGTTCGGGGAGGCACCAAGCACATCCTACCCGTCCGCGTAATGGCGAACTTCCGCCCTTGCGTTTGCGCTCTGCATACAGCGGTGAACTGGCTATGTTCTGCAGACTCCTCCTCCATTTTTACCCTTTGGCGTGGTAGATGTGTTCTGGCTGTTAAAAAGTTATGTCTTGGAATCCTCTCTTCTGGAGTTCGTAACCTTCGAACGGCGGAAAATTCGGGACATTCTTGACGCAGTGGCGGGAAGGCTTATTCACCGTTTATTCTGCCCGCCTACACTACATGACGACCCGTCCAGACTCTGGTTCCACGAGGTCTGCGACATGGTCGGCAGGCAGCAGGCCCAGATCTCAAAAGCGGATATCGATCTGAGCGGTGCAAGCAGCCGGTGCTACCGCAGGTGTCCCGGCCGGTGGAGAGGTGCTATTTATCGAGTCTTGGTTGGTGATAGCCAGTCATACTGGGGGGAGGTGCCTGAGCGCACGGGAGTTACCACCTTTGAGCGACCGGACTTATTCTCTCCATGCGATGCCTCGGAGAAGAACTACCAAACTGACAGAGCTACCGTCATGGGTTCCTGATTGGACATCCATTCTAGAGACTTATCTCGATGGATTTATATCGTCTTTCTTCAGATGGTCTAGTCCTGGATATTCTACAGCCACCCAGTAGACGCACGAGTACCGCACCGTTGCCAGCGGGTCCGGGTCCGGCACTCGGATGCTGTCAATTGAAAATCCCAGCGCGCCTAAGCCGTATATGTCGCGCTGTAATGTCGTGGATATCGCATGGAGTGACCTCGAAAGGATAATATAGTCCACGCTTTCTATCCTAAAAGGGAAAACCCAGTTAAAAACTACCTAAGATGCATTCTTAGAGGCTTTATCCGAAGCTTTACCGAGTAGAAAATCCTGGGCCGACTAATATGCGAAATAAATCGTTTAATCTCGAAGGGTCAGGAACGAGCCGTAAAGCTCTATTATCTTTTTAAAAGACTTCCGATTATCGGAAATACCGCTAAGTATTTTAATAAGCAAAGTTAATTCTTAAAAGTTAACGGGTCGTCGAATAATCGTAGCGACGGTAAGAATGTATTTATAAAGATCGGAATCCTTAGAATTGCGAATATAATCGATTATTCACCTATATAAGGAATTTAGTTTAGGCAGAAACGTATGCAATTTCTATAAAGTATACTATTTCTAAACTTTCGGGTCCGTAAGCGCTTAATAGACTAACGATACCTAAAGGAATATATTATTCGCGTAGAAGGATAAGTAATTATAAATAGCCTCTCTTATATTAATATCGTAATTTTTTAGCCGTATTAATTAATCTATTTTATATCGGATATATACCTTAATAATAGTAACGATAGCTTCTACGTTTAGCTCGAAGCTTAGCTTAGCTTTCTATAACGCTAGTTCTAATTATTATTCGATCTCCGGCTAATTACGGCTAAAGACGATCCACTTAATTCGAGAAAATCCAGATGACCTTTGGGTGATTAAGTCGAGAAGCTGTGGTAGATTTGTTACGTACTCGTTAAGTGCGTCGATGACTAGGGAAGTTATTCTTAGGCTGGGATCTCGTAGGATGTTGGTGAAGATTCTCGATAGAGCGTCCTACGTATTTGTATCCTTGAAGAGACTTTCGCCTGCACGGTCGTACTCGCTACGCACGTGGGAGAGGAGAGACGGCTGCCGATCGACAAGTAGGTAGATCAGGCCGTGTAGTACGGCGGTTGTATTGTTGATGCGAGAGTCGGTAGCCTGGCAGAAGAAGTAGGCCACGTTGCGACGGCACGCGTCAGCACTTGTGTCTCGGCCTAGTTCGTTGATGATGCCGCACAGCAACATGGTCTTGCCCTTGCCGGGGTCGCCCTTGATCCACAGTAGTCGGCTTGTTGGGTGGTTACGCCATTGTTGAAACTCGGGGTTGTCGAGGACCCAGCGATACGAGTCCTGCAAGAGGCCGCCTTTAGTCCGCTCGATGCGGGCCTTGTCATCGCGAGGATCGGTGAGGCGCAGGTGCATCAGGCACTGCCGGTCCTTCTCCGACATTTGCTGCATCTCCTGGTTCCTTACATGGCTAACGAGCTGCTCGAGATAAGACGTCACTTGCTGAGCATTGTATACCTGGGTGTCGTCCCGGAAGCGCGTCTCGGCATCTCGGATAGCTCCCACGTCGGCATCCCAGTCGTCAAGCTTGACCATATCCCGTAGGAAGACCAGACCGCGGTTGCGGTAGTAAGAACAGACACTCTTAGCTTGGTAGGAGAGGAGCGCTTTATAGAGGTCGACAATTTGGTTTTCCAACTCGCGTCTCGCTCCCGAGAGATCGTCGGCATGGTCGGGGAGATCCTTAAGAAGGTTACCCGACAGGCTCCAGTACCAGTCCATTCTCTTAACAACGTAATCGATCCCTTTACGGTTGGCTTCGGTCGCAGCTACAGGGTTGGCAAGTACCTACAGATGTCAGCATACGGAACATCACGTTCTAGATAAACGCACCTCTAGAGCGAGACAAATGCCAGTCCAGGCGAGCGCGGCTTGCGGCACAGCTTGAATTGCCGAGCTTATAATGTCCCTCGCTAATAGAACGATGTTTACCGCCACGCCAAGGCCCCCTTTCACCGTAGCCTCCCTCGCAGTCTTGTCTAGGCCGGTATAGATGAGCTGGATCATCTGGTGGCGTCTCGCGTCCGAGTTTTTTTAAGCGATAGTATTTAGCTGGGACTCGGGCACCGCTGAGCCGGGGCCATCCTAGAGCTACCGGGACAGTATCTTCTCGTATATGTCCACCAAGTCCGTCTCTTCTCGTTTAAGGTCATTATAGGCTCGGTCCCAGAGTCGTACGGGTAAGCTGGCGGTAGTGCTATCCGCGTCGCTGGACGTCGCTATGTCGGTAGGATCGGTTGCCGGCGCGGCTGGGAGTTACGGGGCGGACGTAGCGGTGGCGGCGGGAATTTTTACGGGGTAAGAAATATCCACTCTAGCAACAAAGACTTCCGTCGAATCTTTACGGTCTAAAGACGTACAAGACGTCACAACAGTAACGTCCTGCTCTTTGTCGTGAGAGCCTTCCCGGTCCTTCGCATTATCGTATTAGTGGAAACCCTTCCGGAGCAACGAACGTAGTCCTCGAGGCATCGTAGCTTTTAGGAAAGGAAGCCTTAATTACAGCGTTGATAAAGCGGCGGTGGTAGCATGGAGTCGAGCTTTAGGCCGCAATTGCAGGATCGCACGAAAGCTGGCTGATGCCATTCACCCACCTTACGGCGGCTAGCGGCAGCCAATAGCGTTCGTAGGAGACTGCGCGACATCTTGATTGGTGTTTTTCCGACCTGAAAATGGGAAACCCAACTCGGAGACACACGGCAGATATAGTATAGAAGGCATCTGAGCAGCCGGCAGCGCAGTTGAAAACCCGTCTTGCGGTAGGTTTCGACGAGTTAAACCTAAAGAAATCTACAGTCGTACGAGTAGGGTAATTTTGTACCCATCGTTCAGGCAAACTGTCCGAAAACCAACTATTAATCACGTATATCTCGGGACGGGATGCTACCTAATGGTACGGCTGACCATTGCGAATCTAGCCAAGCCTTCGGCCATTATTGGATGTAGGTTGTACTTTGAAGTACCTTTGAGTACTTACCGGTCTAGATATAGTGGGGTGGAGATTGATGGATGCGGCTTAGTCGGCCGTTAAATCTACGGGACGCCGTTTACTGATGGAATGGCCAATGCTGCAGGATGCCTGTACCAAAGTATCCTGCGGCTTCAGTCCACGAATAATTGCATATGGGTCTCCCACAATTTGACGCCCGAGGTAGTGCCTTTGGAACGGAGTCGAGTTTGCGTGGTCTAGCATAAGGTTCCTAGTCGCATCGCTCACCTCATCTGTCAGACTATTAGCTAGGAGTTTTCTGAAGGTAGCGCGAGACAAAACCCACTACTCCTGTCAAATACATTACCGGCATTATACCGCAAATTATACGGGATTGTTGGCACTTCCATCCCTGCAATTTCACTATACCTTTTAATCCAGCCTGCTATCATCCCATAGCTGATGAGCTCGTTTGACGATATCTCGTAGCCAACCAGTGTCTTAATGGCGCGGCGGAAAATGTAGACATCCTTTATGCTGGCCTTTAGCGGTATAGGTAGCTCCTGTTCGCCTGGGTAGATATCAAGTTGGGTTAGCCTCTCGGAGTAGGTTAAACTTGGCGCCTTAAAGGCCCGATGCCGGAAGAGAATGCCGAGGAGGAAGGTTTGAATACTAAGAGTTAGGGATGGGTCGAATAGGACTTCGGGGATCGTTATAGTTTTCGCATCTTTACTACTAAGATACGTCTTTGTGAACTCTAGGGTGAACTTGATTAAGATCTTGTGTGGACCGCTATTAGGATCTCGGGCTAATACTATACGGATATCTCTAAAGCGGAGGAGAAGGACCGAGGTGGGACGAGCACCGGTTGGGGCGAGTAAGAGGAGGAACAAGACGTAAAGGATTCGGAGCTCTCTTAGGCCAAATGACTTCTTGGTGGTGCGTAGCGTCGTATCGACCTGCTCCTTGAGATTGTCGATTGTTATGTACCTATTTTCGCGTTTCTGGTCGCTTAGGCGGTGCTTTTTGGTAAGAAGTTTGAGAACCTATAGGTGTTAGTTAGGCTGCAACCTGTAAACTATGGAAGCGGGCCTACCCTGTGCATTTTCCGGTTTAATTTTCTATCGAGCTTTTCCCCTGTAGCCTTCTCGTAGACGAGCCGATATACCTTCTAGTACGTCCCGAGAGAGCTGCTCTTAGTCGTTCCCCTCTTCTTCCTCCTATTTTTACCAGTTCTCTGGCTTAGTAGCTAGTCGAAGAAGGAGTTGAGGAATGTTAGAGTGATAGACTTAAAGGCCCTCTGGGGGTCGTACTTGATGAACGTGTAATACCTGTAGTTTATTAGTATAATCTGAAGTGGTAGTAGCCTAGGTCGCTTAATATACTGATTCTAGAGATCCTCTATTCTATTAAGGAGCACTGTACTTCCCGCACTATAGTTTTGACCGTCGAACGCCGACTCCTTAAACTTGTGTATGCCTCTGACATAGTATTCTGGAGGGTATAGGTTTCCCTTAAAGAGCTTTGCCGCATCTTCTACGTCGATATCGTTTGGGTCGAAGTTATCAATGTCCGATAAATCGGTCTTATACTCGTTATTATCAGCCTCGACGTCGAACACTTCGTTATTATCCTCGTTCGACGAAGATTCGCCGTCCGACTAATTCGAACCGTCAGAGTACTTATATAAGTCGTCCTGCCGGACGCGGCGGCGCGTTATATTTTGGTAATCTTGAATAATACAGCCGGCGTTACGATAATAAGAAGGCGAAAGAGAGATGGAATAACTGTTGGTGGTTTTGGACTGGCGGGAGGTAGGTGGCTCCAGTAATACCAGGATCGCTTCAGAGAGAGCTTTGAGATAGTGCAGAGTAAGCGCTTCGTATGGCCAGAGGTGCGCGAGCGCGGCCACTTGAAGGCTAAGACGGGGGCCATTTTCGACTGCTGCCCTGGAGCCGGGAACCCGGAAGCAAAAAACAGAGGCCGCGATTATGGTTCAAGAATTGCTGGTGGTGGGGTGCAGGTACAAGGTACCTGGAGGTGTGTCAACCGCGTTCCGGGGCGCCGTGGGGCGCCGCGGGGTGCTTGGCGCCAGGCTCCTGGCTAATGCGGCGTCCAAACCAGCGGCAGAACCCACTAAAAATGGCGGCAGACTCACCAGCCTTGAAACTTTGTTGACTTGATGAGCGTATTGTCACCTTCTTGCTAGCCCAGCCGCGAATGGGACAGCCGTCGTTATTAAATTTGAACTTGCTCCTTACGTTGGTCAAGTAGTTTCTTTTTGGAGTCTTCGTCGCTGCCGTTTTCGTTGAACCATGTCGAGTGGATTTTGAGACTGCAGGCGCTTAAGGCCGCCAGCGGGTGCAGCATGCGCATGTCTCGGCAGCCTCTTCACTGAGACAGTCTTGCATCAAAGAGATGTGGTTCAAACTAGCCGACAGGAGGTCCACATTAACACATTTCATCTGGCAACCCACGATACCATCTGTTCTTCCCATTGTTCAGATAAAATTATCTAACCTTAACCTTTCCATCTTCTCCTGGATCCCATGTACGAGAAGCGAAGCAAATTCGTTCAGAGTACCAATATGAACATCCCCAAGTTGTTTCCTGCCGATGCCGAGCTCAAAGCCCTCAGCTCCGACCTGTTGTGGTCTTTGGTGGCACTGGTGAGCCGTATGAGAGCGGCGCTTGGAATAAGAAATATCGTCGTCGCTGTACCATTTTGGAGATCTCATCGTGGTTATGCACTCCACCACCTCCGCGAGACTCAAGTCCTCATTGGGGGTTTTTGGTGGATAGCTTAGAAATTTAAGACCAGATAAGTTCTTCATCAAGGTGCCGAGGTGCATGGCCCTGCACTCGAAGCTGCAGCCCGGGCGGCCATGGATGTAGTCATCTCGGAGTCCGCGGAACGCGGCAGCGATCACGTTAATCGAGCCTTTTCGATGTTGATTGAGTTGGTCTGAGCGTTTCCATAGTTAGTACAGTAAGCTCGTTATATTTCGTCAAAACTTACCAACCACAGCCAGAGGGATTGGGAGGTCATGCGGGATTGTTATGTCCTTCTTGCTGCGTAGTATAGCAATCTTGGTGACTTGTCTGAATACAGTCGCGTCTCCAAAACCCAGGAGACTAAGATCCACAGAGTTACGTCCCTCCCGGGAGAATCGGGCAATGACTTTTTGAGTGCGTTGATCCACAGCGACGCGATGATCTGGAGCGCCTCGTGGATCTGGTAATAGTCAACGATGATAGCTATCTTGGCGAGCATCTCCAGCGAGACCTTCTTCGGCACCTGGCGGTAATGACTGTGGAGGACGTTCATGACGATCACCAAAGCCTCGGTATCCCAGTCCTCGGCGCCTACTTCAGCCGTACCATTATTTTTGTCTCCTTCTTCCCACACTCCGGTCAGCATTGCCTTGAACATAGGGGAGGCCAAGATGAGGTGGCGTGAGGAAACGAGGAAGGTCGCCGATTCAGACAATATAGAGTTGGTTTGCTATTCCTCCTGCGGAGAGGCTTCGTTGTCCTGCGGAGCGGGTAGTTCATCCCCGGCAATGGTGCTATCCTCGGCCGCCGCGGTAGGTTCCACGAGCGGCGGGATTTCATCTGGCAGTGTATGTTCGGCAGGAGGCGTAGGCTCGGCGGTCTCTGGGTTGGCACTGGGCCCGGTTAGGACGGGGCCGTCCTCACTACCGTCCCATATAGCGAACGGCGCGTTCGGGTTGCTGAGCGTAAGTATGACATCCCCGAAGGGATCCATAACATAGTCACACATCGTGGCTAAGAACAGAAGATTGCCGAAACAGCGAGGTAGACAGGGAAGAAAGTGGAAACGGACATAAGTCCAGGAGGGGCAGATGATGTCAGAGTCTCATGTTCTGAGGCCTACAGCACGTGACGGGCTGGCTCCTGTAGCATTGGAGGCCCACCCCTCTGGCAACGGCCTTCTCAAAGCATTGACTACTCGATTTCCTTGAAAGAAATGTAACAAGGGAAAGGAGTGATTCCCTCAGTATCACCAAGATGGTTAGCGCTGCTTGGTGAGTGGTGAAGGGCAAATGGAGCCCCCAGAAGCCTGGGCACTTGCTGCCCTACATCCTGAGTAAGGGAGATGTGTACACACCGGAGGCAAGTGCACTAGGTCGGTCGGCAGCCACTATCTAGCAGCTACACGCCATGACGAGAGCTCAAGAGGCCTCATCGGGTCGACCAGCGTATGCGGATGTCGCCAGAATGACCCCTCCAGTCAGCATTCCTACCCCGGCCTCCTCTACGGGTCGGGTGATGACGCCGGAACCTACGTTCTGCACGGTGGATACGTCCAGGGTTTCAGAGGAACACATCGGAGAGACTACACTAATCCATTTCCTCGTATTGCATTCCTGTGATCCTGACTTTCCTCAACACAGAACCCACAACGACGAAGAATATGGGGATAACAGTTTCGATGACATGGGCGGCGACGAACCAGATGCTGATGAAGACTCCTACGATTCCGAACGATCGTCGCTTGATGAATTCGCAGATTGGGAGTGGATGGAGCAGATTGATGGCGCCGCCAACGTGGATCACAAGCAGGTCGCGGACTGCGACGCTAAGTTGATCAGACGCGCGCGTATGAGAGGCGCCTTTTGGGTCCAGATGGAAGAGCCGAGTGAAGAAACATCGGACCTCGCGCTTGAGCCTTTCGACAGATACGGTTGCTTGAATCCGGAGTACTGCGACCATGAGATCAGAAAAGGATCCGGCGTCTGGGGCCAGGAGCTTGATCACGGCGACATTCTCTTATTCGAAAGTCTCGGTGTCGAACCCCTCTGGCGCCACCAAGGGATTGGAACCAGAATCGTCAACGCCATATTGGACAAGGCGAGGACCAAGTCAAGTGGTTTTTTCGCCTTCGCTCAGCCGGGATATCTTACTCGAGAACTGACATATAAAGACGAGAAGGAGCGTTCCGAGGCTCACAATCTCCAAACAGTTCTGGCAATCGTTAGGTTTCAGAAGAGTAGGCACATCAGGATGACTCGCCTTCACTGACGACAACAGCCATCCCTCTCGACATTTGGACGTCGCACAGGATTGGGATGAACCAGAATGGTCGAAGGAAGAGCCCCTCCCTGAGCCAATCCGTACCGTCCTAAGCACCCTGTCTGACCCCTCAGCTTCGGATGTGGAATGTGTCCGTCAGATCCAGGATGCATTTCCCGTCGAGGCGGACGCGTCATCACGGCTCTACACCGACGAAAGTGGCAACACGATCCTCCACATTGCCGCCGTGGGCAGGAAGGCAGAAACAATTTCATACATTCTGGCTAAATATCCTCTCTTGACCGGCATACGCAACGCCGAAGGCCACACGCCTCGGGAAGCGCTGGAGAGCAGTTTGGAGGAATACAGAACGAGGCGACGCTACGGAGGGGCCACAGCTGTGTTTTCTGACGAGTTTGAAGGATTCTCCCAATCGGACATTGCGTGTCTTGCCGCTCTGACTAGCACTGAAATCTTCGACCTCGCCAAGCTCTCGAACCAAGACATATCAGCAATCTCCTCGGCAACATACATTGTTTGTTTCTGGTGGTCGAAACTCGGATGACGGAAGGCGGATCGCAGAACGGATATAAATATAGCCCGCTAATTGGTTAAACCCAACTATTTCCGTCCCGTGTCCGGCGCCGGGATAGATACCTACGATAAGCCGACCGGCGTTAATACCGGCGAACTCTATTACAGGAAACTGGTAGGCCGTAAGCCTATAAATCTAGGAAAACCACTTTATTATATCGATAATCGCTTAATATCCAGCTAACTATTCTAGAAGGTTTAAATTCCAGCCGCCTTTTTAGCTATTATCTTAAACGCTACGTACTATATAAATATAATATTAATAAGGTATTAGAAAGCAGGTAAATATAGTATTCGGACAATAGTAAATACGTCCCGGGAATACTCCCCGCCTTCTCTTCTAATACCATTATTTTATATCCTACTAAAAGGCGTCCCGAACTCCCGAATAAGCTAATAATTAACCTAAACTAAACCGGCTTCGAACTACTTACCTATATATTTTATCTTTACTCCGCTTATAATTAAGAAAATAATTATTAATTTATATTCGTTATTATTAATAAACTATATCGTTTCTTCTTTACTATTAAAAAGTATAATAATTATTACTAAGTTAAATATCTTATTAATTTAAATCGCCGAATCCTTTACAATATCTATTAAAATAATTAATTTAACTTAATATCCTTAAACCTTATTTTAAACTAAAATTAACGGTACACTTCCCAAATAAAACGTCGCCTTTTACTTAACTATTATTTCGAAATATCGCCTAATCTTATTATAATACTATAAGTTAATAATAATACCGACTCTCTACTTTACGATATATTTCGCTTTAATATATATTATAAATTCGCGAATAAAGTCCTGGTAAACAGACTTTTCGATATAAATTCGTAAGTTATAAAGGTAGATTTCGCTTTAATTCTCGAATATAATTATAATTATAATATATATCGTACATTCCCGGACTAAAAGTTCTATCGAATCTATAAACACTAATGTCAGGTTCTTACCGTTAAGTTTAAACAAAAGGTATTTTCTAATTTAATAAATAGTAAAACGGCGGATAACGATTTTAATTTATATTCCTTTAATAAAAAATACGCCGTTAATAAAAGGCAAAATTATTAATATTACTTGGGTAATTATTCTGTCGTTAAATATAGTATTAATAACTTTAGGAGGAACTCCTACCTTCTAGAATATCCCGCTTAAAACTATTATTTATATTAGAAGAGAGGGTTACGATAATATAAAGGTAATAATTTACGGAAAGCCGTTATACTTATTACCTCGCTTAACTTTATAAGAACTATATATTTAAAAGTAAAATATAGTATAATCTTTTAAGTAAATAGATATAACGGTATATTTTATAATAAGATTAATATAAAGACGTCCGTTAAAAAACAATATTTATAAATTAAAGCGACCTTATTAATTATATATACAACTATTTACTTATAAAAAATAAAAGTTAAAAATATTTACCGTATTTATTAATAATAAAAAAGGTAAAATTATATAGCTTTGTTAACGTGTGGCACATAATAGGTGCCGGGTAAGACCCAGGTGCTGAGGTGCCGGGTCTAGCGTAACCCGAGACCCACTAAAGGGCTCGGCTCCCAAGGATTTGTCAGCTATCGAAGGGAATCGAAGCCCGTAGAACTAAGCTATACCCTCTATAGCTTAGTAGTCCCATAGGGCACCCTGCTACCCTATAGGGGCCCAGTGCCCTGTAGAACCTGCTGGAAGATCAGTACACTTGTATAAGTAGACCTCTCCTCTCCTCTTAATCCTGTATATAGTAAGTAAGTAAGCATAAGTAAGAGAATATAAGTTAATAATATACATGTACTAAAAGCCTCTGTATTAGACTAAGTACAAGTACTTAAAGCCTCTGTACTGTGACGTCTTGCCTACTGTAATAATAGTGGTCTTGCTTCCTTTAGCACTGCTGTCGTACCCCTTTTCTTCCGCTTCCGCTACGCACTGCTACAGCGTATAGTTCACTGTAGCTCCCCTGTAGGCACTGTATTATAGGCCTATAGGGCAATGTAGTAAATAGGTTATGAGCCCGGGTAACTAAACGGCCCGGAAGCCGACCTACGGAACCTCGACTATACTGCCTACCGCTGGCAGTTCGCAGGTGCTGTACTACAGCACCTATCCACTACCGATTAGCGCCTCTTGTGCTCCGATCGACGACCTGTAGTACTGAACTTCAGGCTACTACTTACTGGAATAGTGCTGTACTACAGGCTATTCTACTGTAACCTGTCCAACCATGGTTGAATACGACTAACCTATGGACCACTCGGTCGGCGCTGCTTTAGCGCCCCCAAGCCTAAGCCTATAAGGCTTATAGGTTCAAATTAATACCCTCGAGAACCGGCTCCAGTAGGTGATTATATTGCTCGAACGTAACCTAATGGCTGAACAACAATAGTAGCTGCAGCCACCTCCTCAACCCCCTACGCCTACTCCCGAGCCCTCTACTTCTACAGGGCTCTTAGGGTACTCGGCGATGGACTTTAGCGCTCTCACAACGAAGGAGTTAGCTAAATAGTCCTTATACTTCGCTGAAAAATAGCGCCTATTAGGGCCTGAAAACTACCAATAGTGGTACTAGGCTATATTGATTCAGTTTAGGGCACTATAAATCCCTGACTTTCTGGAGGACCTAGACCGGATTAGTGGCCTACTTACTGATCCACAGAAGGCTGCCTTGCTGTTAATCCTCCGAAATATACTGAGAGAGGGACCACTTTCTACCATAGCCTTCGATACTGACCCCGCCGTGGCCTATAAACGCCTGAGAGTACAGTACGCTCCCACCTAGCCAGTGCTCCGAGACTCCCTATACAGGGAATACCACGACCTGAGATTCGACGGATCTACCAATATAGTGGACTTTAACGCTAAATTTAATACCCTCGCAGCCCGGCTGAGCGCCCTAGGCGTTAAAATAGCTGAGATTGATCAAATTAACCACTATTGTAATATACTGGAAGGCCATTTCTCCTAGTGGGTAGAGCGCTGCAGAGGCCTACTACGGTAAGAGCAGTGGCTCTATAATATAGAAGGCAAGCCTACAAAGTTAAGCTTACTGTACTTCTAGGAGGACCTACTAGCCGAGACTTGTAATACGGCTTTAACCACTTTACAGCGGTTCTCAGTACTGCAGGCCGATTATAAGTGTAACCGCAGGCCTAACTATAAGCCTACTAATAGTAACCGGCCCTCTTAGACTCCTACTGAGGAAGATTAGAGCCTTAAGTCCTTAAACTAACCTACTGGCCAGCCTACTAATCTAAAGGGCAAGCGGCGAGGGGGGTACTAAGGCTACAGGCCTAAGAAGGAACCCCTGAAAGAGGCTTTCAGTATTAAAGATGCGGAAAAGCCTACTGAAAATTCAGCCACTAACGAAGCCTTTACTATAGGCTATAACCTCGAGTCCGGTACTATATTTAATAGCAATACCGCTGAAGAATATAGCGATCTAAAGCTTCAACCTCTTACTGTGACGAACCCCTGTACAGAACCTCTGAAAGGGATACTCGGTTGAAGGCAACTTCTGACAATTAGTTCGGTGCAGTTAAATAGTGCATAATAAGATGTCTTAATATAAACATAAGATTCCGTAAATATAAGTTATAATTATATACTGCGGAACTATCTATAAGCTATCTAGTTCCTCCGTATATATAGATCTGTGGATTACCCGGATTACGTTTCCCAAAGGTAATCTAGATCACCTTTCCTTCCTATAGCTTATTATACTTACCGTAAGCTTGTCGCTCTACTTACCGGGATTACCGTAATCCTTTCGCTCTACTCTTAATTGGTCCGTAATAATTAGCTAGGAGCGCCCCGCGCTCCGTACGTTAGTCCTTTATTAACGATTATAATACGATGTCCCTCCTTCTAGGTCGATACTTCGACGACCTTAGTTTACTTTATCTTCCTTAATTATTCTTCCCCCTCCTTTCTTTTATAAGTCTCCCTTATTCCTTTAGACTATTTCCACTATATTTAACCGTATCTTTAAAACCTTTAATTCGAAATCCTTTTAGTGCGCATCTCTAGCTGCCGCTATACTTTAGTTTAGATACGAAACGATATTATATTCTTTTTATTTTTCTAAGGGTTTATCGTGTAAAATAGCTGAACGTTCTTCTCGTTATAGTAAATATATTCGTCGTAGGCGTGTTTACGACGGTATTGGTGTTCCGGTTCTGGCGCGTAAATGTATATATAGGTTCTTCTCCTCCTATCGTTTTTATTTAATCCTTAGTTTAGTGGATCGTATTGTAGCTGAGTCTCGGCGTTTGGCCCGCGAGGAGGAGCTTGCCGAAGAGCGTCTTTAACGTAGTCAGCGTGAAGCCTAAGAGGCTCTTGCTACATTGTCTCGACTCCGGCGTCAACGCTAATACCTATTAATGTGGGGTAGTAAAATGGTCTGCCGAGGGCTCGCCTTACTAGACGAGTTTAAGGAGGCCGACCGTCGTAAATCGGAGGCCGTTATTAATGTCCAGGTCTACAGCGCCTTAGATACTATTGATTGGAATGCCGTATTAGGCGACGCCCCTCCGATTAACCCCTTCCTGTCTACCTAAGTGTAGCCCGCCCCTGACCTCTCCGATAGGAGTCCTCTAGTTTCCTAGGGTAGTTGAGGTTTGTAGTATTTAATTGTAGTCAGGCTCCTGGGTATTTATTAACCTTATAGTGTAGTATACAGCACGTCGACCACTACGTCGGAGGTGCGGGTTCGATTTCTGTCGAGGTTCTCGATGTTTAGATTTATAGGTACTACCTGTAATCTAGGTACCTTTTCTTTTTATCGTTTAGTTTAATTTAGGTCGGTTTAGGTATTACCGATAGAATTCTTTTAGCTTATCCGGGTAATTTAGATTTACCGCTAATTCCTATAAGTTATCTGTAGCTAGGTAATCTAACTAATTAACTAAGTATTCCAATTGTCCTTAATTAATCCGTAAATCTAATACTTCTTTTATATCGTATTTTTCTTCTTCGTTTTCCGCTACCTCTAGAGTATTGGTCTTACTTATTAATAATATAGGTTCTAAAAGTAAGATATAAAAGGTATATAACCGTAGGCGTATCGTACTAGATAGCTCCAGCTCGTACGCCGTCTCCGATATCTTCTTTTTAACCTTAAATAATCCTACTCGCCTATAGTCCAATTTCTTACTTAGTCTCTTTATATATAAGTTGCGTATTAATAAAAATACTTTATCCCCCCTCTTTAAGCGAGGTCCTTCGAGCTGTTTAATATTGTAATATTTACGTATACGTTTTCGAACGAACTCGAGTTTTTCCTTAAGTTTAGCGTATAATATATATAATTTTCCTGCCTTTATTGCCGCCCTAGGCACCTTTACCTCTAATCCTTACCGTAGATCTGCCTTAAAACTGTAATTCGCGAAGAATAATATAACTTTAGTTATCTCCGTAGGTACCGTATTATATATAAACTATACCGCTAATAAAAGTTCAACCTAATTATTTTATTCGAAATTAATATAGTTCCGAAGGTATTATTTAATAATTTAGTTAAACCTCTCTATCTAACCGTCCGTCTATAGGTGATATACTAACGACGCCTTACTCTTTACTCCTACTTACTCTATCAAAGCTTTCTAAAACTTCGATATAAACTTAATATCGCAATCTATAATAAATTCCCTTAGCTATATATATATTACCGTAACGTTCTGAAATACCATATCCGCTAATTATTCCGCCGTCTAAGTCTCCTTATAAGGCAAGAAGTATACCCACTTAGTAAGCCTATCGACTACCGTCAAAATACTGTTGTACTTAACGCCTATAGTTATATCTTTAGATTCCGGTAATTTAATAATAAAGTCCATTAATACCGAACTCCATAGTTGCTCTACTATTGGCAACAGCTCCAAAAACCCGTATAGTTTATATCTCTTTACCCTCGTTCTTCTATAAAGGTTACACTCCCGTAACGTCTCTTCTATATCCTTTCTTATTCCTAATTAGTTGAAATATTATTTGATTTTTTCTGTCGTTTTAGTTACTCCTATATATCCCCCGAGTTTCGACTCGTAGATCTCTTAAATCAGTGTCTTCCGTTATTCTGGGTCGATGTAGGCCCTATTATTATACCAGAGTCGGTAACGGTCGTCCTTCTAAATCCCTAATAGTTCCAATTTAGCCTATCGTTCCTAATTATTACCGTCGATGTTACTTTAGTACTTATAGGTAGTAGATTCCTCTTGGTATACTATATAACACTCGGCCTACTACTAAAGTAAATACCTTAGTGTACCTACTATTATTTCCTATAATAAGGGTGGTAACTCCTCCGCCACTTTCTCCTTATAATAGTCCGCCTTTCTACTTAGAGTATCTACTCTTGCGTTTTCGGATCCCTTCTTATAATAGATCTGAAAATTAAACTCGAACAAGAATTCTAATTATCTACCTTACTGTATATTAAGAACCTTAGTAGTAGTAAAATATTTTAAGTTTTTATAATCCGTATAAACCTAGACCTTGTAGTTAATACCGCTAAAGTATAGTCTCTACTCCTCGAAAGCCTTAATAATAGTAAGTAGCTCCTTATTATAGATAAAGTAATTCTTACGTAGTCCCTCTAACTTCTTCGAAAAGAATATTACCGGATATAATTTCTCATCTTTATCTCGCTATCCTAATTACCCTTTAATAATATAGTCGGAAGTATCTATTTCGACCTTAAAAGGTCGGCTTAGGTCAAGAAGCTTAAGTATTGGATCCGCCGTAATAGCGCTTTTAATAGTTTAAAAAGCCTCCTTTTACTCCTTTTCTCACTTAAACTCGGCGTCCTTCTTAATAAGGTCGTTTAATAGCCTCGCTATAACGCTGTAGTTCCGTATAAATATCCGATAGAAGTTTATAAATCTTAGAAACTCTCGAACCTTAATCTTTAGTTATTCTACCGTTTCTATTTATAATCTCGGCTAATCTTTAATTACCGCAATTTTCCTTAGCTCTATCCGCACTTCTCCCGGTAAAATTAAATACCCTAAGTAAACCGTCTCTTATATATAGAACTCGCTTTTATCCTTATTAACTAATAATCCTACTTTATATAATACGTCTAAGATCTCCTTAATATATTATTTATATTCCTTTAAAGTATATAAGTAAATAAGAATATCATCGAAGTAGTAAACTATTATTTTATCGAGATACTGGCGAATCATATAATTAACGAGGGCCTGGAAAGTCGCTAGTACGTTTATAAGCCCAAATGGTATAACGAAATACTTAAAATGCCTGTAAGGTATACGAAAAGCCGTCTTCCACTCGTCTCCCTCCTTAATTCGTATATATATGTACCTAACTGATATATTAAGTCTAGTAAACCATTATACCCTTGATAATTAACTCTGTAGCTGCGAAATTAATAGTAATAGATAACCGTTCTTCATCGTCTCTTAATTTAGCTGTCGATAATCCATATATAGTCGTAGATTCCTATCCTTCTTCGGTACGAAGAAAATAGGATATTTAACCGGCGATATAGATACTCTAATATATCCTCTTTTAATATTTTCGTCTAAATACTTCTGTAACTCTTTACTCTACTTATCGTTAGTATAGTAAACTTAGAAAAGCTTAAGTTTAGCTCCTTCTTTAAGTTTAATTTTATAATCCTATAGTCCCCTCTCTAATAAACCTTAAAAGTATTTTACCGTAAATATTAAATACCTTTAGTATTCCACCGGTACCTCCTTTTTATTACCCTTCTTTAAATTATTATAATAAATATATTTATCCTTCATTACTACCGTAATTTCTATTAATATAATTATTTCTACTAACCTTACTTCTTCGATTTTACCGCCTTTATCGATTAAATATACTAATACTTCTCGTGCCTTTTACGGTGGTATTATAGAGGGTATTTATCTTATACGTTACTTTTATTATACCCCTAATCTTCTATCGTTAATCGAATACTCCCGATATATCCTCGGTCGTAAGTAGTTACTATCCTTCTAATCGATATTTAGATTATAATCCTCGTACTATAATTGCCCTAGAATTATATCTTTTTCTGGCTTTATATCTATAATGTCGAAAATCACTATTATTATTTTCCTTAATACTATAATGTTTAGTAGTACCGTCTCTCTAATTATTAACTATATAAAGAAAGGTCCTTTTATAATAACCTCTTCCTCTTTCTTCTTCTATAGAATTCGGGCTTATTATATAAATCTTAATAAAATTAAGTCCGCTTCTACTTTACTATCTACGAATACCTACGTTTAAAAACCCTTCTAACGTACTATTACTCGCAGTCTCTTATCTTTTATATCCCTCCTTTATATTATAACGACCTCGCTAATATATCGTTCGTAATCCTTTAGAGGTTTTCGGCTTTTACGAAAGGCCGTAGCCCTTTTCCCGACTATTATTATACTTCTAGAGCGTCCTCTTCGATTAAATTATCTAATAACTCGAAATCGGCTAACTATCGTTATTAAGCTTCCTTCTACTTTTTATATTTAACATTACTTTAAGCCCTTTTTTTATTATATACCTTTCGTACCCTAAGGCTAGCTTCGTAATATTTCCGGGCTTTCGCTCGTAGGTAAAAAGCGTAATCCGTACTTTTACATTATATTAAGCCGAATTCCTCCCTATTAGCGATATCCTCTCCCCAATTTACTATCCAATCGAGGCAGCACTTCGCGTACCTAGATATAATATATATAACCTAGAGTCCCTCTCGTTTAACTAGGTCTTCTACCTTCTATAGGAAATAGTCGTCTAACTTTTCTTCCGGTACTCCCCATCTCGCGAGTATATTCCGTACTGGTACTAGCTCGCCCGTCAAGGCGAACTCCCTAACCGGCTAATACCGGTTAAGAGCCTTTAATTGGTAATGCTCTTTATATACGTAGGCGATATATTGGAACTATAATACCCTCCTATATTCCGGGTATTGTAAGTAGATTTACGGAGTATCTCCCTCGCAACGGGTATACTACCCGAAATCTAGGTATTCCCTTGATACTATCGTAAGCCCGGTGTTAACCGTCGGTCGCAGTGCCTAATACTTATCCCAGGTCTTTTCGCCCGTAAAGAATACTACGAACTTATTATTAAACTCCTTCTTAGGAATAATCTAATATTCGTTTCTTTATTATAGTTATATAGTCGGCTAATCACTACTAGTAGCTTATACTACCTTATCTTCGAGGTTGCGGTATTACCGTTTAATAGCTTCTCGCTGTTTTTAAAGCTCTATTATTACTTCCTCGAATTTTTAAACTCGCTCCTTTACTTACCTTATAGTCCCTTCCGTATCTTAAACCGAAGCGTTAATTAAGGTAAAAACCTACTTTAATTGCCGTATAGTTTCCTTAGAGGGCCCTAGAGTAATACTTTCTTCCAATCTTATAGCCCCTCTAATTAACAGTTCTTATCTTATAACGCAGTCTTCCCCCTCGGAATCGATTATTAACTCTCCTTCCTAAAGCTTATATTTATAATCGCTATCGGTATAGTCGTCCGCTAAATCCCGAAAATCCTCGTTAGAGTACTCTACACCGGAGATCTCTATTACCCGTATTATCTTAGCGATTACGGCCGTTTCTCTTTCCTTTTAACGGAGCTGTTTAAGTGCTCGACAGTCTCTCTTAAAGTGGCTTATCTTCCTACAGTTAAAGCACTTAAGGTTACCCCTGCCCTAGCCCTAACCCTGAGGTCTTTACCGTTAAACCGCGTCGATTTCTATAGGCCTTATGTATGTAGTTCCGGAGTAACTGGTACCCGGGTATTATCTCTTCCTTTTATCGTTAGAACGGTAAGTCCTATAGTAACCCCGAGTACCCTTCTTCTCTCTACGACGCTAGAACTACCTATCGTCGATACGTATAGCTATAGCGATATATTTGTCGATAATATCGGGCCTCGACTCCTTATATAACTTATCCTTCACTTCTTCCTTAAGACCGTTGTAAAAGAGTTACATTAACCCTTTATCGTTGATTTCGCTACGTAGGCTGTCGATTTTGAACATAGCCGTATAGTCGGCTACTAAGCGCGTCTAGCGCAGGCCTGCGAGCCTCTCCTAGGCGCGCCTGCCCTTATCGTACTCTCCAAACACCTCCTTAAGCCTGGCTTCGAACCCCCGGTAACTCCGGAAACACTGGACCGTAATGTCCTTACGGTCGGAGGCCTAGGTCTCGTAATAGTCGTTTAAAATGGGTTCGAACTATGCGAGTGCTTTCTCCTTAAGCTTAGTAGCCGCGAATAGCACCTTAGACTCCTCGGTAGTGAATATACTTAGGTAGTAATGAAAATAGGTTTTAAGCTGGATTAGGAACCCTTTAAACTCCCCTTTTCCTCTATTATAATGCTCCGGTGCCGGGAACTTGGCCACTTATTTGGAGGTAAAGTTAATCGCAACGATTTAATCCTCTACCTACTGGATCTTACCTTCGAACTCTTTAATACGTACGATAAGCTGCTTAAGAGTAGTGATCTCCGGCGTAGTAGTTTATCCCGTAGTGGACGGCGTAGCGGGCACGCCACCCATCTGAACGTTCTCGTGGTCGGCTATAGTGGTGGTAAGGTGGCCTTCAACTTATCCGTAATAGAGTTGAAGTGAGTATGCAACGTGTGACGAACCCCTGTACAGAACCTCTGAAAGGGATACTCGGTTGAAGGCAACTTCTGACAATTAGTTCGGTGCAGCTAAACAGTGCACAACAAGATGTCTCAATGTAAATACAAGATTCCGTGAATACAAGCTGTGATTGCATACTGCGGAACTATCTACAAGCTATCTAGTTCCTCCGTATATATAGATCTGTGGATCACCCGGATCACGTTTCCCAAAGGTGATCTGGATCACCTTTCCTTCCCATAGCTCACTATGCTCACCGTGAGCTTGTCGCTCTACTCACCGGGATCACCGTGATCCTTTCGCTCCACTCCTGATTGGTCCGTAATGATTGGCTGGGAGCGCCCCGCGCTCCGTGCGTTGGTCCTTCATCAACGATTGTGACACTTACTGAGAGCTCTGATTTTACCTACTACAGCTACAAGCCCTCTAACCAGTGGCTCTTCGATATAGGGTCTACAGTGTATATCTGCAATAATAAAGCCCTCTTCACAGACCTACAGTTCTCTTCTTTACTAGGAACCGTAGGTATAGGCGGTGGCCCCGTCAAGCTACAGGGTATAGGTACTGTGAGAGTTGAATTCCTTACTGGGTTTAAGGACGATGGTACAGTAGTCTACAGCTCTGTCACCCTTTAAAAGACTCTCTATATTCCAGGCTTCCTACTAAATATAGTGAGTGGCTACAGGCTCTATGCCTTAGGGGGTATAATGATGAAAGAAAAGCTGTATACGGTTTCTCGGAAGCTATTAGTACTGCTAAACTTCCAGAAAAACGGCTTCTTCTTCACCACCAAAGGCGTAAATAGCGCTAAAACTGCCTCCTATCAACTACTAGTCTATGGGTCTACGTGGTACTGCTATACCACTGAAGATAGTGATGATAGTAAGGCTCGAGAAGCCCCTGAACCCCTGAATAGTGGGTCTACCCCTGAATCCCTGAATAGTGGGTCTACCCCTGAACCCCTGAATACCCCTGAAAACTCGGAACTTCCAGAGGGGGTATTAGAGCCTTCAGTGGTTCCTGCACTTACCACTGCGCTGAAGAGACCCTCTGAAGTATTGATCCAGGCCGCCTAGCTCTGGTATGTTAGACTAGGGCATATCGGCCTAGACCTTCTGAAAAAGACTGCCTTGATTACTAAAGGTATGCCTAACTTCCAGAAGATACGCCCTGAAGACTTGGCCTGTAGAAGCTGTGATATAGCAAATATGCTGCGGAAGCCTTCCAAGCGGTCTGTAGCCGATCCACTATTGGCCTTAGGTCGGTTAGAGGGGGATATATTTGTTATCCGCCTTATGCTACTGAATAATAGGCCTTACGGTCTTATTCTAGTGGATCGGAAGACCCGTTTCAGGATGGTAAGGTTTCTGAAATCCAAAGACGAAGCCGCTATAGAAGTTCGGTCCGCTATAGAAGCCTTATATAATACCTATAAGCGGTACCTAGCCCAGTTTCACTACGACGGGGGTAAGGAAATTAGAGCCTTACTGCCCTACCTCGCTGAAAAAGGTATTACCTTTAGTGAATCAAGCCCCTACGCCCACCACCAAAACGGCCTAGTAGAACGGTCAATACGGGTGGTCTTGGACCGCCTTAGGGCTACTTTTATAGCCTCTGAGCTTCCTCTAACTCTCTGGTGCTATACTATAGGCTCTATAGTAGAGTTAATCAACCGCACTGCGAATTCTACTCGGGAGCTTACTCCCTACTAGCTCTTCCTTGATGAATTAGTGCCCTCTCAAGCACCACACATCCCTGACCTTCAACACTACAGGGCTATTAGCACTGAAGTTACAGTATTTACCCCCTGAGAAGCGTCCTACAGGGCAGAAACTGCTACCCAGAGGCACTAAAGGACGGCTACTAGCAGTCCTAGGTCACCAAACCTACCTAGTGTGGCTCGGCCAACGGCAGGTAATCTAAACTCCCTTCGTTAAATTCTACGAGGACTTTAAGCCTCACCTATAAGGCCCTCGGAGCCCTACAAACACCCTGCAGCTCTTTGAAGCCGAAGAGACTGAAGAGCCTATAGCACCTTCTACAGAGGAAGAACTATTACCCTCTGTACCTGCGGTACCTTCAAGGCCTACCAGTATCGAAATCCACCTACCATAGGCTTCCAAAGAGTAAAAGGAAGAATACCAAGTAGTGGATGACGACAGTGCTATAGATACCACTGAATTGGTAAACTACTTAGTTACCAATGCTACTGCTGCAGTAGCTCACAGTACTACAAGTAACGCCTCAGAGCCTAATACCTTTAAGCAGGCTCTAAAGTACCCACTGAAGGAGCATTGGTTAAAGGCCACCTTTAGTAAGCTATAGCAGCTACTAGCCACCAAAACCTTCTACTTCGTCAAGCGCTCTAGGGCATTTAAACGCCCTATTACTAGCCGCTGGGTTTTTAAGGAAAAGAAGGACTCTCAGGGCCGAACTACTAAGTTTAAAGCCCGACTAGTGGTGAGAGGCTTCCAATAGGTCCCCGGAACCGATTTCTCAGAGACCTTTGCTACCACTGCAGCACCACCTACCTGGAGGGTAATACTGGCTATTGCAGCCGTGGAGGACCTTGAAGTCGAACAAATCGATTTTATAGGAGCCTTTTTGAACTCCGGCGTGGATTTTGATATATATATTAAAATCCCTGAAGGCCTATACGAACTTAGCCTTAGCAGTGAAGCCGCCATTACACTGCTAAAGCAACACGGTTGGGATCCTTCCGAAGATCAAGTTATACTACTGAATAAGTCCCTATACGGCCTGAAGCAAGCCCCCTACCTTTGGCAACAGCAGGTAGCCAGCTTAACCAAGAGCCTAGGCTTCCGTCCTCTCACCTCTGATTCGGCTATCTACTACAACGCTAAAGACGGTATCTTCATCGTTAGCCACGTAGATAACTGTCTTCTGGTTGGGCCCTCTATTCAGAAGATCCAAGCCTTAAAGCAAGGCCTAGCCAAAGCCTACGATATTGAAGATCTAGGCCCGGCCAAATTCTTCCTAGGTGTTCAAATTGAACGGGACAGGCCCAAACGCCGGCTGTGGCTTCACCAAGGAGCCTATATTACAGAGGCTATTCAACACTTCGGCCTCAGCACTCACGGGCCTACAATACCGCTCTCTCCAGGGCTCACTGGTCCTGAAACACCATCACAACCACTGAGCAAGGCAGACCAGAAGTTGTATTAACGCCTTATAGGTACTGCCACATACGCTATAACTCAAACCAGGGTTGATATAGCGCATTCTATCCAATGGCTCTCACGGCACTTATAACAACCTACAGTAGCCCACCTGAAGGTAGCCAAGAAGCTCCTAAACTACTTATACGGCACTGCCCAATACGCCATTACCTACGGTGCCTCAAGGAATACACAGCCTATAGGGTATACTAATAGTGATTTTGCAAGCTGCAAAACTACTGCTCGCTCAACCTACGGCTACGTATTCCTTATCAATGGAGGTCCAGTAAGCTGGAAATCCAAGCGAGCCTCAACAGTGGCCTACAGCACCCTCGAGGCTGAATATACGGCCCTTATGAAAGGAAATCGAGAGGCACTGTGGCTACGAGGCCTATTCAGTGAGATACGGCGCCCACTCCAGGGACCTACTCCCCTAAAATCAGACAACCAAGGCGCTATTAAGACTGCCTACAACCCTAAGCACTATAGCCGAACCAAACACACCCTCCTGAAATTCCAGGGCGTAAGAGAAAGTGTTTCAGTAGGCAACATTACTATATCCTTCGTACCTATAGAGGATATAGCTGCTAACAGGTTAACAAAGGCCCTAATAGCCCCTAAGTTCCAGCGCTTCTTACGGCTACTGAACTATTCCAAGCCCTACAGTACGATGCTGTAGAGGGGGGTTAGTGGCACTTATATAAGCCATAGAGGGGGTGTTAACGTGTGGCATATAATAGGTGCCGGGTAAGACCCAGGTGTTGAGGTGCCGGGTCTAGTGTAACCCAAGACCTACCAAAGGGCTCGGCTCCTAAGGATTTGTCAGCTATCAAAGGGAATCGCAGCCCGTAGAACTAAGCTATACCCTCTATAGCTTAGTAGTCCCACAGGGCACCCTGCTACCCTATAGGGGCCCAGTGCCCTGTAGAACCTGCTGGAAGACCAGTATACTTGTATAAGTAGACCTCTCCTCTCCTCTTAATCCTGTATGTAGTAAGTAAGCAAGCATAAGTAAGAGAATACAAGTTAATAATATATATGTATTAAAAGCCTCTGTATTAGACTAAGTATAAGCACTCAAAGCCTCTGTACTGTGACGTCTTGCCCACTGTAATAACAGTGGTCTTGCTTCCTTCAGCACTGCTGTCGTACCCCCTCCTTTCTTCCGCTTCCGCTACGCACTGCTACAAGCGCATAGTTCGCTGTAGCTCCCCTGTAGGCTCTGTATTACAGACCTATAGGGCAACGCAGCAAACAAAATATATAGCCAATTAATCGGGAAAAATGACGTCTAACGGTCCGTTTCCTATCTAGTTATTCATATACCTAATCTTCTTCTAATTAAAGGCGTAGCCGCTTTCTTTTTAAAATAACAAAAGGTTTAATTCCATTAACCTAACTCTCATTTAATAAGATTCCAGCGCAAGGTTTACTACTCCGATAGGCGTCGTATATATAGTGCTAAAAGTCTAACTCCAAGTAAAATTTCGTATCGTATAGGAAATATAGGTATAGAATAGGATCTTTAGTAGCGAAGTTTTAAATATAAGCCATAGTATATTCCTAAATATATTACTACTAATTATATTATTTTAAAAACTACTTTATTTACTTATCTATTAATAAACCTTCATTCCCGAAATAATAAAAATAGTATCCGACATATATAATAGTATTACGGAATATCACTAAGTCGCATTAGAAAGGTATATTACTATTACTAATATAATCTTAATAATAGTTCTTCTAATCCCTTTTAGCGGTTACCCACTTACTATAGTAGAAACAGAATTCTATAAAACTAAATTTAACTTTATAATAACTTTCGAAATAATAGAATATATATTTCTATTTATCTTTAATAGGGAAGTTAATATAGTTATTAGCAGTTATAATAGCTCTATTATATCTAGGATAGGTCATTTTTACTTTATAATATCTTAAATATAAGAAAGAACTGGATAATAGCTATCTATAAATCGTAATACTTCTTAGTATATAATATAGAAGTCGTTTATTTAAAGGATAATAAGGTTCTCTATTACGAAGATACCTTTTTAACTGCGTAGCGGAACGGCGAATGGTAAAATACGAATAAGGCTATCCCGCTTAAGTACTACACGGCGGATAACGCAGTTAAAATAATTACGGTATTATTTACCCTTCTTAAACGCTTTACCTTTAACTTACCCCTAAAGTCTCTAGACTTTTTTTAACTCTTCGTCGATTAACTATTAGTATAGATCGTAAAGTTAACGCCGTTATATTTAAAGCTCTTTACGCTTATCGGTCGGAATAACGCTAATCTAAATAAATAAATTATTAATTTACTTATAAAGTTTAATAAAGTCCTTACGGTATTTTAGTTCTTCGAAGTCTTTAAAAGGAAGCGAGAATGGAATATTTAGGATTTTTCTTATAAATATAGAATGGAAGTCTTTTATAAAATTTCGCTTCAGTTTTAAGTTAAGGAAGGCCGTTACCCCGTTTATATTACTTATTGAAATAAGTATGGCTCATATACAGGCCTAAGAGCCTTGTAGCTAATACACTAATAGCGTAGCGGAATTGTCACACACGATACCTGTAGCTCACTGCTGGGGTGCTAGGCTACAGCACCTGGTAGGTGCTGT